>OU342742.1:376149564-376438942 GCA_910589775.1 Avena eriantha | reverse complement strand
AACACACATGCAATGACATAGTGGATCCATGTGTGGTTCATGGGAAGAACACACATGCAAGTGACACCGGTGATATGTGTTTTGTGAGAAGAACACACATGCAATGACTCTAGCTGTGGTTCATGAAAAGAGCAGACATGCAATGACACTGGTGGATCCATGTGTGGTTCATGGGAAGAACACACATGCAATGACTCTGGTGGATCCATGTGTGGTCTGTGGGAAGAACACACATGCATTGACACTGGGTGGATCCATGTGTGGTCTGTGGGAAGAACACACATGCAATGACACTGGTGGATCCATGTGTGGTTATTGGGAAGAACACACATGCAATGACACAGGTGATATGTGGTCTATGAGAAGAACACACATGCAATGACTCTAGCCGTGGTTCATGAAAAGAGCAGACATGCGATGACACTGGTGGATCCATGTGTGGTTTGTGAGAAGAACACACATGCAATGACACCGGTGGATCCATGTGTGGTTTGTGGGAAGAACACACATGCAATGACACTGGTGATATGTGGATTTTGAGAAGAACACACATCCAATGACTCTAGTGGATCCTTCCGTGGTTTATGAGAAGAACACACATCCAATGAACTCTTGTGGATCTATCTTGGCATAATTTGATGTATGCCACGATGTATTTCATTGTGCAAGACACTCACTTTCCATTTTTATACTACTCATTATCGCCCTTGCTTTTATGTGGTACTACTCAGTTTTGCCCCCCTCTCTATCTTTCGTAGAAGCACAAATCTGTGCTCACCCTGTCTACTACTCCCTGATTGGTTATCACAGTTTGTCACGCGGATCGTGCGCATCAACCGTTGATTTTGTGCGATCCAACGATGATCGTTGCACACGTCGTGCCCTTCATAGTACAGCATGAGACAGCACGGACGTCTCCCTCAAGGAGACTTCTACAAGAAGGAACACGATGTCGTCCATGGAAAAAGTCGTCGAGCGGTCATGTCATGTTTAATCAAGTCTAAAAAGCCTACTACTGCTACTACTACGCCACAACGCATGCGTCATTGAGTCCACGGGCGTTGATGGACAGCTGCAATTTATTGCCAATTGATTTTAATAAGACATATCCCATTTTTTACGCAGCGGCTCTCAATCACCAATTTTAGGGCCGTGTCAAACTCTGTACATAGAAATTGTGTGTGCGCCCTTTGCATGCGGGTCAATACAGAACTTCCATGCATGGCCCGGGAAATAACGTGACGTACCGTGCGCGTGTCGCGGTGCACGGTGCAGTCGACTGCGCGGCGCGTTGCACGGTGGTGCAACGAAACGTGCCTTGCTTCTATCCACCTTAACTATAGAGCCCCTCTTCGCACACCCACTCCCACTCTCGCTCACTGTCCCCACGCAACCCTCTCCACTATCCCACCAGCATCCGCAAACTCCCGAGAATACCCTGTCTGCGTCGGCGATGGCCGAGGAGGATAAGGTGGCCATCGTCGCCTCCATGGCCGCCGGCGAGGAGGCCCCCGTCTCCTCACCGGTCCCCCTCGACGCGTTGAAAGCAGAAGTTGTCCCTGTCCAGGCCCCAGTGGAGGCATCGATGGCAGCCGCCGTTCCCGTCCAGGCCCCCGTCCCAGCTACCAATAGAGTCGACGAAGAGGAGCCCCCCGCCGGCGAGGAGGCCCCCGCCGGTCACAAGCAGATCACGCACTTCTTGGGCACCTACGATCCAGATAAGTACATCGCTCCACTGAACCCATACGACACCGGCATCGATGACCTATGGTCGGAGGTAACTAGGGTTTGCTCCCTCCCCTTATTCTTCTACCATTTGTTAGAAATAATGGGCTAATCTATTTAAAATTTAGCCGGTATTGTCATGTTTAATATTCTGGAATTAATCATGGAAATTGTGCCTAATTATCCAACACCGTTCCCATAGTTGGATGCTAGATCTTGGTTTATTTGGATTCGCTTGTTCGCATTTCATTGCTCGATCTTCTTACACCATCTACTCCCCCATTTTCCGTTTCTTCCAATAGGTTTCCAGCAGCGACGTCTGCAGCGATGACGACTCCATTCACACCAAGGCTCGTCAGGTGCTGAGGAGGCTGCGGGTCGGCAAGTACGACAGATTTCTCATGGGCCCCTACTACAGCTGCCCCTTCCGCAAGGGGGCATCTACTGCTTGACGAGTTGCGCCGCCGGCGGCACCGTCTTGAACACCTTACTGAAGCATGCAGAGGTCATGGGCTCTGGCATCCACAAAAGTGGCAAGCCTGAGCCCGCGAACATCAACACCTACATCGCTGAACATCGTGCTCTCGGCATTCACCTCCGAAACCTCCAGCGGGTGGCCATCAAAGAGGGTCGCATGCCTCCAATCAGGCCCAAGGCCACCAAGTTCAAGAAACTGGGCAGCAAGAAGTGGCGGAAGCACCTGAGAGAGATGGAGGCGCTGGCGAATGAACGGGTTGGATGTCTCTTTGAATGTATCTGCATCTGCCACGGCTGCTGCTGCTAAGCAGCTTCTTTTGATTTTCTATATTTTGCTTGCATCCTATTTCTGGCTGAATGCATCAAACCCCGTTAAGCAACGTACTACTTTCTACCAATATATCCTATTTAGCTGCGCACAGCTATATCTACATTTGTTTTGTTTTCTGAATGAATGTATTCTGCCTGGTGTGATTTGCTGCTTTAGATTTGCTACCTGGTCGGAGGCAAAAAGAGGTCCAAAAGGGAACGAATTATCAAAGAGAGAATCTTCTCTAGATTTGCTACCAATTTGGGCAAAATAAAACATATATGTTTAGCGAGAGAGGAAAAGGGCACTTTTTCAAACTGCCAGTTAAGAAGCTACCATCTTGACAAGCTACAAGACACATACATAAACATAACACAACGAGGGTTTAATTTATTTTTCTAGTATCACTTAATGCGCTAGACATCTTGGCAAGCTAACTGAGTTCCACAAAACAGAAACATAACACTGACAAGTAAAATTTAATTCACTCCTCATCAGACCACTTGACGCGCTTGCCATCATTCCATGTACTCCACGTCCGATGAACTGCTTTGTCCCAAATGGCATTTAACTTGGCTTTCCTATCTTCAGCGTCTTGTGGCACAATTAGCGGTGCATCACAGGCCTGATTGTTGCCGCTAGAAGATGCCGCCTCTCTGTTTGCCGCTTTAGATGCAGCCTCTCTGTCAGTTGCTTCAGATGCAGCCAATTTGTTTGCATATTCAACTTCAAACTCAGCTATTCGGCATTTTCTACAAAGGGCTCCCCTAAGCTCGTCTTCCCTCTTACAAATAGGGCAAAACACGAGGTAATGTTGAAAAAAATGGATCTTCTTGTACAGCTGGTAGGTCACGTAAGAATCTATGGCTGCATAATTCAGGTTTATATCAGACAACGGCCACTCGTCCCAGAAATCGTGCCTGTCTGTAGGGAAATCTTCCTTCATTGTGTCGTACGACTCATCGAGGATTCTAGTTGCGAGTGATGCTATTCCATCCTTCTTCCTGCCCCCTAGGATCTTGACAAGACGCTAAATATCAATCCAGTTATGCACATGAATTATAATTTCCTCTTGATACAATTTCGAAAAATCAGTTGTTGTGTCGACAGTGCAGAAAACAATTCCCTTTTTTTCAAGGAACTGGCGCAGCGCCCGACATTTCCTGTCAGTCCTGAAAGTATGTAGTTTGTCATCACCAAAATTTGTAACTATAAATATTTTGTCAATGCAAGATCATCATCTCAATATAATTTTGAAAAGTTTAGTAAATGCAAGATCAAGACTCTCAACATTGTATTGTCATAATTTATTCGGTTTTGCTATTTCTCAGTCGACTGAACGAGTTGCACATTTCTTTTAACTACGGTTGCACTTTTCTTAGGTGATTGAGACTAAAGAAAATCTCAGTCGATTGAGACATAGGCAAACCTTAATTTATTTGGTCCTAAGTAAAATCCAGTAGTTGCAAGATGAGCAAGTGGATAAAGAACAAGAGGAGAAAACCCTAAAAGCGGTTAGCTATAGAGAGCAGATCTACAAACCGGGAGAGGTGGTAGACGAGGACGTGTTTCTGCATGGCAAGTTGAACGACGGCGACTTCATTCACTTCATATGGGTGCTCCGGGGTGTACTCGAGGTCCAATCCCACAAACTTGTCCTTGTCTATCCCAAGCCAACCCTCGTACATCCTCAGGACACGCACCATTGTCTCCTCCTCGTTGGTGTAGACAACGTCTATCTTCTTGTTGTCATGGGTAGTGGAGCTTGTCTCTAGAGTGCGTAGATATTCCATGGAGGCAAGGAGAAGACGGGAAGAAGATAGTAGATGATAGGAAGAAGAAGAAGAGTGGTTTCTGCGAGGTAGGGGAATGGTGGAACCGTCAATGCGCTTTTATGGTAGGGATTAACGATTGGGACGGAAGTCCAAGGAGAAACGTGTGGCAGTGGCCGTTCCAGCTTCTGAGTAAACAAAAAATAATTATAACGCCGATACATGGGCCCTTTTTTGTCACGTCAATACACTGGGTAGGGGACGTTGTCATATCCACTATGCCAACGCTGCAAGCCTACGTGACAGCCACCCCCGCCTAAGCGATGGGAGCGACATAACAACGAACTGATAGGGGGGCCAACGTGATGCCCGTTAGCCTGATTTTTTGTATTGAAACGTAAAGTTGAATTCATGCCGAAAAGACCCTCTGAGTATTTGGCACACCAACTGTAGTCATCCCGGCTGATTTTAAGGAACTTGGGTACCGCGTTGCCTATACACCCCAACTTTCGGGCCGCAAAGTGATAATCTCCCTCATGAGATAACAACGATGGATTTTGGAGAGACTCGGGTAGGAGAAGAATTCCACGCCGAAGTAAGGATCCAACATTGGGATGTAGATTGGCAAAGGGAAACAAAGTTTCATCAAAGACAACATCGCGTGAAATATAAACTCTACCAGATGCAACATCAAGACATTTAACACCCTTGTTCATGGGACTATACCCAAGAAATACACATTGTTTAGAACGAAAAGTGAGCTTTCTTTTGTTGTATGGTCTAAGATTTGGCTAGCAGGCACAGCCAAAGGTACGAAGGGATGCATAGTCAGGTGTTTTGTGAAGGAGTCGCTCCATAGGAGTATCACGACTAATAATTTTAGAAGGCAACATATTAATGAGATGTGTAGTGTTGGGGATATATTTTCCGGGTATCCTCATTGTACCTCATTGACTAGGGTGGCCCACTTCGGGTTAGAGCTTTGCTTCACGGGCGGCCTAGTCAGGGAGAAGAGACGGAGTCTAGTCCGGCTACGAGAAAGCCCAAAAGACTTACTGACATAGGCCCATAGTGTTACTTGTAGTTTAAGATGTACTCTGTAACCGACTCTTAGTCGTAGCCGGATAGATCTCTCCTGTAAACCCTAGGCCGGATATCTATATAAGTCGTCCTAGGGAGAGCCTTTAGGACACCCTCACAATAGTCTACAATCTCAACTCGCACAGGCGAAACCCTTGTAACCCATATTCTGGCTCTGCCGTATTACTAGATTGCTAGCAAGAGTAGGATCCGTCCAAAGCCGGTGGATTCGAACCTAGGTAAACTTGTGTGCTCACCGTCCCGGAATCCTGTATGTCTCACACCCCTCTCTTCCACACGCCTCGAGGACACCCTCATGGCATACTTGTCATTAATCCGACAACAGTTGGCGCCCACCGTGGGGCAAGTGAGCTTCGGATCTGCATTCCGAGCAGAATCTGCAAGAATTGGAATCGGCGAGACTATCACTGTCGGTCGCATCCTCTATGACAGTGACGTCCCTCTCATCGTTCTCGACGAGACCTGGATTCCGGCTAGGGAAGCCGTGACCACCTACACCATCATGTCTTTCGGTGAGATCGATGTTTACATCGGTTTCGCTGAACCTCTCCCACCCACTCCAGTGGTGATGATAGAGGCAGAATAAATTTCTGGGTCCCCTTTGTCCGTGGAGACGGCAGAGTTCCAGATCACAGAAAACCCTAATCCCACCCAACCCGCACCAGTTGCGGAGATAGTGGAGAAAGCTGAACCTGAGGTAGATCTCGCAGTACAAGTCGGATCTAGAGTGGATCTCCCTAGCGAGGTCAAATCCCAGATCGATCCACCTGCGGAGGTCGAAATTTGGAGTGGACTCAGCCCTACCTTGATTACTTGGTAGATGGAAAATTACCCAAAGACAAGGTTCTAAGCCAACAAATCGTCCGACGAGCAAAAGCCTATACATAATTAGTGGTGAGCTCTATAAGTGGAGTGTGTCTAGGGTCTTTCAGTGTTGCGTATCTCCGGAAGAAGGAGCGGAAATATTAAGAGAAATCCACGAAGGTGAGTGTGGTCACCATGCTGCAGCCAAATATTTAGTGGCAAAAGCTTTTCGACACGGTTTTTTCTGGCTTACAGCCAAGGCAGATGCTGAATGGCTGGTCAAGACGTGCAAAGGTTGCCAAAAATACGCCAAATAAGCTCATGTTCTGGCTGATCAGCTGCGAACAATACATATAACATGGCATTTTGCATTCTGGGGGCTTGACATGGTAGTACCGTTTAAACGAGCTCCAAGTGGATTTACTCACCTATTAGTGATGTTGGATAAATTCACCAAATGGATTGAGGCTAAACCCGTCACTAGTTGTGATGGAACAACAGCCAGAAGATTTGTCGAGGATGTTATAATCCGATATGGTTATCTGCATAGCATTATCATGGACAATGGGAGTAATTTCTCTATGGGAGAGCTTGCTAAATTCTGCAATGAACAAAATATCCGGCTTGACATTGCGTCAGTCGCACATCCGCAGACTAATGGACAAGTCGAAAGGGAAAATGGTTTAATCCTACAAGGCCTAAAGCCAATACTCGAAGCACCACTAAGACGTGCTGTGGGGGCTTGGGCAGAGGAATTACCTTCTGTAATATGGAGCTTGCGAACAACTCCAAACAGGTCAACCAGATACACACCTTTCTTCTTGGTCTATGGTGCTGAAGCAGTTCTTGCTAGTGATTTGATCCATAATTATCCTAGAGTTGTCGCGTATATCGAAGAGGATGCCGAGATTTCTCGACAAAATGATCTCGACTAAGTCGAAGAAGTTCCTGTCATTGCTGAAATGAGATCAACAGCCTATCGTCAGAAGTTACGCAAGTATCATAGCATGAGAGTCAGAAACCGGTCTTTCAATAAGGGTGATTTGGTTCTCCGGCTTGTGCAGCAAAGAAAGCACAAACTTTCTCCAGTATGGGAAGGGCCCTTTTTGGTTACTTGAGTATTGCACAATGGTTCATACTACCTAACTGATATGCGGCCAGTCAAAGAAAGACATGCTACTAAGAATAGAAAGAGAGCTGGAGGCAGTACAAACCTGGAAGAATTAGATAGACCATGGAATATTGCTCAGCTACGTCCCTTTTATTCTTAGTTTATCCTTCTTTGTAATAATATATGTGTACATGTTCAAAAAGAAATAAAGTATTGGTTGCCTCAAATTTTTCTGAGAAGTTTTTTACCATCTTATTTCTGAATGATCATGTCACAGTCAAAAATCTTAGAATACTTGAAACTACTTTATGCTCATGTTTGTTCTAGTTTAGATTTTCGATTCTAAAATTGCTACCTTAGGGTATAAGTTTAAATTTTATAGTCTGTGCTTTGGTTATTTGTCTGATTGCTGGATGCGGGCATTTTCCGAGTAGTGAATTGTTGGTACTAGCAGTCGCTTTGTTTCTGAGTTTAAACTGGTTTAGCAATTGAGCTCCGTTGCTCGGCAAAGTTTCCATGCAAAAATTTTGCCGGCTCATGAAAGGGACGAGGCAGAAAGCCAGATAAACGATAAGTGCAGACAAAAAACACAAGTGCTTATGCAAACATTTCAGGCACATAAAACATTTAAGCCAAAAGTGCTGAATAGATAAAATAGAACTTGGCACTAGCAAAAGTATCATACTACTTATTTACAGACCCAAATTGTTTTCAGAATAACATATTGTTCTTTCTGATACTCTATGATGCAGGGGGAGAGGTAGGAGCTGCCGGCTCGCTGGATACATCGCCTTGATAACGTTCTGAGATGTTCAAATCTGATACGGTATGTTCATCGTCGGAAACTTCTGTTGTTCCTTCGGCATACGGAGGTAGCGTCTCCACGCGGGTGAAGAACGGAGAGTCGTAGCTGGTTAAGTCGGCTACATGGCACCCTTATCCGGCGCAGGAGTCGATGATGGATTTAATGTCCTGCTGCTGGCCGTCTTCGTCCACAGTAGAATATCCTCTGGTCACTTGCCAGATCTCCATGCTTCCATGGTGGCTCATGACCATGGTGAGAGCATTCTGCGATGTGGATCGCGCGTAGGACATGTTCTAGTCCTGGACAAGCTGCGGCATATCCTTGGCCTTGTCTCGCACTTCAAAGTCGAACATGCTATGCATATGCGGAACCTTAAGAACTTCGCCAATATCCTCGATGGATGGCGGAAGTCATGAAGTAGATCGCCGACTTGTGTAAGTCGGCTGGTGCGAGACTCGGCAGAGGCTGAGTCCAGTAAGTTCAGGGGACCTATGCATGTAGTGAAAAATGGTTAATAAAAGAAATCCGACTTCGAAAGATCGAAAGATGTAGAAAAGTCAAAAAGATGGAAACATACCAAAGATGCCATCGTCAACTTTGGTCTTCTCCTCTCGAAGACTCTGGAGTTTAGCCTGAAGTGCTTCGGTGATATCCCTCTCTGTGAACAAGTCGTTCCTGACATCCGATATTTTCTTATCCTAGCGCAATCTTACGATCATGATCCTCGGTAGCCACGGAGGAGGATTCGAGAACTTGAGCAATGCTCTTCTCATGATCCGCCTTAAGCTTATCCAGCTCTTGGCAGAGATCCTTGTTTTCCATCACCAGGGTTTTAAGATTCTCGGCCTCTTCAATCATAGCACAGGACTGCTTCACCAGTGTTGTAGTCAAAAGAACAACAGTTGAACAAAAATTCAACTATGAAATCAAAGGCAAGGTTTGAGTACTGAAATGATTACCTTCAGCCTCATCCCTGGATACTTTCAGTCGAGCATTTTCAAGTCGGAGAGTTTTGTTCTCTCTCCGCTTGTTGTAGATATTCTTCAATAATTCCTGGTTATATGAATTAAATTTATGTAAGTCAGAATACCCAGAGTCAGAAGTCTACTAAAGACTCAGGCTAATATTGTAACTAATACCAGCATGAGCCTTGGGGGCTACACTAGTTCATTCTTTGGCATCCTAAGAAAGCATAAACATGGATTGACTATCCAACTTCATGCTTGGGGGCTATAGGATATGATATAAAGTAACATAAAGAAAAAAGTGAGTTGGAATTCTGACTTACATGTTGTTCATGTGTGAGCTTGCTCAAGCACATGTTCACCTCAGTTGTAACCTTCTCGGCAAGGGTGAGCGGGATCACTGGTGGAGGTGGTAGCACGCCAGCTCTCAGTCCCTCGTCGCGAAGGCGGACTTGTTCAAGAAGTTTGGAGTACTTGATGTCCTCCGCTTCTTGTGCTTCTTCTTCGGCAGTAATGGTCCGGCTTTCTAAAAATTGTCGGGCCAACCTCTGGATTTCCGAGAAAGGCCAAGTTTGGCAAGTCCCGGATTACTTAGGAGATTGTCGGCGAAGATTTCTACCGAGGGATCATTACCCGAACAGGGTTCACCCTTATCAAGACCCGAGTAACCCATGGTGACGTTAGTTTGCGATTCAAGGATCACTGGCTCTGCTGAAGGAGCCGGATCTTCTACAACGGTCGGAGATGGAGTAATCTCCGGCGCTGCAGAAGGCTGAGGGGCAGGAGTCGGAGGAGCTACGGCAGGAGAAACCAAGTTTAGCTTCTGCTGGCGTAGGGGCTTTGAAGTAACTCCCTTCCCCTTGCCCTTGATGAGTTGTTTAGCTCTGAGAAGGTAATAGAACAAACACCATTACATCTCGGAAAGAATTACAAACAAAGTACAAGGGTGGAATTTTGTGAGGAAAGTCACCTCTTCACAACTGGCACCTCCTTTGTGTCAATAGCCACTATCGGAGCTTTACGTTTCCGAGGAACAATGTTCGGCGGTGGGACCAACTCTCCCTCATCCTGAGAAAACTCAGGAGGATATCCCTCGATAGGAGCAAGCTCCGACTCGGGAAGGTCGGCAAGCTGAAAAGAAGAAGTATCTCAGTATTGCAAAATAATATAAAGATGAGCACATAAAAGGGTTGTTGCTGAAGCTTACCAGCACAACGGGATCTTCCGCTGCATGCATGTCCAGCGACAGCTCTGGAATCTTCCTCTCGATCTGCTCCCTTATCAGCCACTTGATCTGGCTTACATAATCTTTTTTAGTCTAGGCTTTGGGCTGATGCGGAGGGAATCCTTCTTCGAAGACGTGATGGAGTGCATCAGTCGATCTCCATGATGATGGAGAGGTTGGATCCGGCGTGCCACCCAGCATTGGACTAAGTCAGACCCTCTCGGGCCCTTGTGTTTCATCAAATACTCGATCCGCCTCTTGGCGAGAAGCAGATCTTCACTGAGAGCCGGAGCGACCTCATCCTACGATTCTTGAGGCGTGGCGGCTCCATCGACAAAAGCCGGTAAAGCAGTAGCTTTGTCGAGAGTGGGAATATGCTTGTGATAGAAAAAAGTGGACGGCCATTGCTTGACCGACTCACTGGCCATAATCCGAGGATAGACGCGCTCTCGCCTAACCGAAAAACTAATAGTACCGATAATATAAGGATTACCGGCCATAATGGAATTTCTCCGGACATGGAAGTAGTACCAGAAAAGAGTAAGGCTCGGCCTAATGCCGAGATAACCCTCGCACAAAGATGCATAAGCACTCATCTCTAAGATGGAGTTTGGGGGAAGATACTGGAGATGAACTCCATAGTGATCGATAACCTCGGAAAAGAAGTCTGAGCGAGGAAAACTCAGACCTCTTTCAAGGTGAGTGCCGAAGTGCACGCGCTCGCCATCGCGAGGGTTGGGGATGGTTTCACCGAAGCCGCTCCGCCAGTCGCCGGCACAGAGGAGCCCTTCTTCTTCCACGCCGTGGAGCTTGGCGTCGTTGAGGACACACGGGATCCAAACCCTGCAATTTCTCTCTTTATCCGATGTTGCTGCCGTCGCCGCCGTGCCGGAGGATGATGCAGAAGCCATTTTGCCGGTGTGCCGGTGACCTTGGATGGGCGGTGCTGGGAATTTCTAGGAGCAGAGGAGCTCTAGGTTCGTGGGAGGAGTAGAGGAGAAGGAAACGACGCAAGGAACTGGTGAAGGAGATGGGGAAAAGGCATCCTCACCACTTATAACCATCGGCCGCGTCAAGATTCGTGTAAACACTAGAGTAAACGTGCCACAAGTCATGGAAAGGACTGTGAAGCCCCTGCGCGATGATTACGCCGCCTCGATCTCCACGCACGCATTGAAACGACGCCTCGGTTCCACGAAAGGTGGACCCACCAACGGTCGTGCTGGCAGGAAATGTTTGTTGGTGACGTGACTTGACCACGACTGGTGTCAGATGACGTCAGTGACCAAGTTCCGGCTTAGTTTGAAATTCAAGCTAGAAACCCGAATAACGTATTTGTAGGTCCGACTCATTTTTGAGACCGGGATTGTATCTTTTCTTTTGAAGTTTCAGAAACCCTTCAAGATTCTGCAAGCCAAAGATGAAGCTAGACGATGATGAATCCGACTTTGGATCTTGGAGGCCTCCGGGGGCTGCTGTTGGAAATATACTTTCCGGATATCCTCATTGTACCTTACTGACCAAGGTGGCCCACTTCGGGTTAGAGCTTTGCTTCACGGGCGGCCTAGTCAGGGAGAAGATACGGAGTCTAGTCCGGCTACGGGAAGGCCCAGAAGACTTACCGACATAGGCCCATAGTGTTACTTGTAGTTCAAGATGTACTGTGTAACCGACTCTTAGTCGTAGTCGGATAGATCTCTCCTGTAAACCCTAGGCCGGATATCTATATAAGCCATCCTAGGGAGAGCCTTTAGGGCACCCTCACAATAGTCTACAATCTCAACTTGCACAGGCGAAACCCTTGTAACCCATATTCCGGCTCTGTCGTATTACTGGATTGCTAGCAGGAGTAGGATCCGTCCAAAGCCAGCAGATTCGAACCTGGGTAAACTTGTGTGCTCACCATCTCGGAATCCCGTACGTCTGACACCCCTCTCTTCCACACGCCCCGAGGACCCCCTCATGGCGTACTTGTCATCAATCCGATGACATCTAGTTGTTAGGAAAGCTTCATCCCAAAAATTTAGAGGCATGGATGCACTAGCGAGGATAGCAAGCCCTACTTCTACAATGTGATGGTGCTTGCGTTCAACTGATCCATTTTGCTGATGAGCATGTGGACAAGATACATGATGCTCAATGCCAATTTTTTTAAAGAATGAGTTTAATTTCTCATATTCACCACCCCAATAAGATTGTAAAGCAAGGATTTTTCTATCGAATTGATGTTCAACAAATTGCTAGAAATTATGAAAGACTTGAAACACATCAGATTTATTTTTGAGGAGGTAGATCCATACAAACTTACTGAAATCATCGATGAAGCTTACATAGTATGTGTATCTTCCTACTGAACTAGGCGCAGGTCCCTAGACATCTGAGAACACCAGTTGAAGGGGGCAGTAGATACGCTAGTAGATCTCATATAGGGTAGTTGATGACTTTTTGCATGTTGGCAAGAATCACAAATAGACTCAATACTAGATTTATTTGAACATGGTAAATCATTCTTGCTAAGAATTTGTTGAACAACTCGAAAGGAAGGATGGCCTAAACGATCATGCCACCATGAAGCTAAAGGCTTGGTGACGCTAAAAACTTGTTTATTCTTGGTTGGTGACGAGGATATCAAAGGGTAGAGACCTTGCACACATCTACCTTTAAGGAGTACTTTCTTCGTTGCCTGATCCTTGACATAAAAACACCATGGGTGAAATTCAAGAAAAACATTGTTGTCAAGGGTAAAACGATGAATGGAAACAAGATTTTTAGTGGCATTTGGAACATGTAGAACGTTTTTCAGATGAATTTGTTGAGAGGGGGTATTCACAATTGCATGACCAACATGACTAATGCTCATACCTTGTCCATTGGCCACGTGAATTTGCTCACGGTCGTGGTACTTCTCCTTCATGGTGAGATTGTTGAGCTCACCGGTGATGTGGTTAGTGGCACCGATATCTCCATACCAGTTGGTGTCCATGCCATAGGACACCGCATTGGCGCCCTTTTCCTCCTCCTCTTCTTCGTCGTTGGAGTAGCGATGCCAGCATTGCCAGGCTTCATGCTCGGGCTTCCCGCAGATTTGGCAAGTGGTGTAGTCACGGTCCTTGCCACCACCCCTGCCACGTCCTCCTCTGCGACGTGTGTTGCCGCCACCGCGTTGCTGGTGTCGTCCATTGCCGCGGCCGCCACCACCACGTCGTCCACCACCACGGTAGCCACGCCCACGTGAACCACCACAGCCATGGAAGGCAGCGTTGATGGAGGAGCTTCTGCCTCCCACATCCATGAGAAGCTCCATGCGATGATCTTGACATGGGCATAGAGGTCGTTGGTGGAGAGGTCCTTGCCGCCGTTGACCCCATGGTGACGAAGAGGGGATTGTACTGATCTTCGAGGCTGGTGAGTAGGTACTCGACGAGCTCTTCATCTTCAATGGGCCGTCCTGCCGTGGTCAGCTCATCGGCCACCCCTTCATCTTGGCAAAGTAGGCAGGTGTAGTCATGCCCTCCTTTCTGGTTTTGGTGAGGGCGTCGCGCAGATTGGAGATCCGCGTCTTGTTCTAGGCAGTGAACATCGTCTTGATCGCTAGCCAAACCTCCGCGGCCGAGTTGAGGCCGATCATGGACACCAAGATCTCTTTAGAGAGGGTGTTGAGGAGGAAGGACATCACGTGCTGATCCATGCACAGCCATGCATCGAAGGCAAGGTTGGGCTCCTTGACGTGGCCCTTGTCACTACCTTGATCGACGGAGATCTCCTCCGCCGGCTTCTTTGTGGCGTCTAGGAAGTCCATCAGCCTGGCGCCTCGGAGCGGAGGAATGACTTGCGACAACCAGAGCAGATAGTTGTCACGGGTGAGCTTTTTGCTGACACCCTGGCCGGCAAGATGGTTGGAGGAAGCCATCACTGGGGAGGAGGAAGAAGCGAGGCACATAGATGTGTTTTAGGAAGATTTGGTCGGCTCTGATACCATATGATCGTCTGAGGTTTTATGTGAATGATGCCTTGGCCTCAGCTCGGTTCCGTGTTTATATATGGCAATATGCCAGAGATTACAGGAGAGGTTACAATCGGGGATAGAGAGAAGAGATATGATCGATCTGATCTATCTGATCATATCTCATGTTGTTACAATGTTTAAACTACTTCTATCTCTATCTGTCTATCTAATCCTACCGGCTATACCATGTACAATACGATCGCTAACAGATAGACCTCCGATACAAAATCACACTAGGCTCATTGCGATGTCCCAAACTGCATAAAAAATTATAGCAGGTATGAAACTGAACCCACGATTGATAATCTTTGAGGAGGATTATTTTCTATGTATTTTACATACTCATGTAGTTGGGTAGATAGTGCAGGAGGGCATGAAATTAACCTTCATTGTGTTTCGGTGTAACACCGAAAATTATGATATGATATTAACCTTCATGAAATTTCTCTAATAGCAAGCCATGTTATATTATGATATGATATTTAAAAAATATTCATAGAATTATTTAATTGTAAGATGCTCTGGTACAATAGTTCGAACGAACGAAAATGCTAGGGCAACAGTTACAACATGCCCAAAAGGAAAAGAAATTAAAAAAATGGCAAATCGACAAAACTAGGATAACCCGCCACCGTTGTGCCCTCCGAATTTTCCCCACCTCACTCCTGGTACACCGAGTCGCCCAGTACCAAACAACCCCTTCAAGAAGGGGGCGTCGTCAATACGGCGCTGCTATCCGGACCAGCGGACTAGACCTAGGGTTTTCCCCAATACACGAAGTAGGGTGGACTGGCGATATCCGGAATGACCTCCAGGAAGGTTTGTCGCCCCCCCCCCCCTCCCGAAGGCCGCACCGTGCCAGAGTCAGACGGGCCGACAAGGATTTCTCCCTAACCCCATCCCTAAATGTAACTACCTCGGACCCTATGCTCTAAGTTGAAGCCTGGATGAACCAAAAGTGGATAAGGGATTTTACAGCGGGGGCCTAGGGCCACCCACGTGTAGGCCCGTCGACCGCCCTATCCACTTCCAAGAACATCGAGACAAGAGCGAGCGGCGTAGTCGACAGGCAAAGAGATCAAATACATACAGAAGTGTGTATGTATGCAAGCTACCTTACAACAGTTCTCAAAGCCATACCATCTAAAAGAAATAGAAATATTGCAATGCCATACGGCAAGATCCAAATATCCTAGATAGAGATAATAGTTTAGGATAGCTCCTCATACATCAATCAACAGAGTATCAAGCGGAAACGGGAAACAAAATCCGAGTACGGATAAGAAGCAAATCGGCATAAGATGCCACATAAATAAGCACATCCCGCCCATAGATCTCAGGGATCCCCATCCCCAGAATCTCTACACCGTGTGATCGTTGCCAACATCGTCTGATTCCTCCACCCAGTATCCATCTTGTGAATACACCTGTTCATCTGAATCAAACAATTTATCGTGTGAGACCCTAGGGGTACTCAGAGAGTCTTTATGCCTCTAAAGGGGACATATACCTGGGGTGACGCAATTGCAGCAAAAGATAATAACTAACAAGTCTATAGATACTCGCTAACCATCCGCCTAACCAATGATAGGCGGATGTCCGTTAATTAGAAACAACAATTATAACATTATAAAGTAACAGATCCATCCTCCTTCTCGCTTACCAACGAGAAAGCGGACGAGAAACCCATCCGTTGGCAGTTTTATTAATCATTCCATGAATATTGCACTAATTACTGGTCAGATATTTAGTCAAATTAAGGACGGTACTTTAGTTATGCTTGTCTATGATCGAGAAACTATGCTCCATGTCATCCATAACCGCGGACACGGCTTTCAGAAAGATTTGCCCTGCAGGGGTGCACAAATAGCAACACACGCATGATCAACCTCGGAAAAATCAAATTAAAACCCAACGTGGCTTTCACGACAAAGCAATCATAGGATTCATAAAATATTTCAGGGGGCCACCCCATTAAGCTACCCGCAATGAAGTTGGCCGGCTCCGAGACGGACCCAAGGTTTGTGCCAATGGCTGTAAACGACTGGGAACCCAAAAGTGTGACTGGGCTTGTCGATACCGCGAAAACATTCCACATTCTTAAACAGTACAGGCGCTCTACGCACAATCATAAATAAAGCAGTAAAGCATGGCATAAGTACAGGATAGTAATAAAGCCCCAATCTAGTTTATGGCCCCAAGAAATAAAGTGTGAATCAATCTCAGGCAAAGGGGATTCATGGTCCCACATGTGGATAGTGCGATAGTCAAGGAACAGGAATCAAGTACTCGGGGTCCTACGGGACACAAGTAAGCATGAAAAATCAAATATCTGATATTACCCACCGGTGCCTCTTTCATTAGTTATCCCATTACTACTCAGGTTAAGTTGTTTAGGTACCTCGTTAACCATCAGACACTCACATACCCTACACATGTTGTTCTACAAATCGCATGGCTCAAACAACTCCTGTCGTAGTGGCTCATGGGATGGAGGAACAACCTCGGTGGGGTTTAAAAGTAAAGGCTATGCAGTACTTGAGATTCAATTTATTGCAATCGTGACTCCATGATGTAAGAGTAAGATAGAAGCAATAGGTACTATATGTATGCAAGCATGTGGTAGTGCTTGCCTGGTAGCTCAGTTGACGCGAGAGATGGATCTGGGTAGTACTCCTGGGATTCCTGATAATTCCCCTGCTCAGCGTCTATTCGAAAAGAACCAAACAAACAAGGGCCAATTTAAATAAAGTGCGCAAGCATATGAATAAAATGCGACAAGCAACCAAGCATGCCATGATGAATGATGCACAATTTACATGGCATAGCATAGCATGGCATGGGTGAGATGTGGGGTACAAGAATAAAGCATTTTATTAGGTTTTTAGTCATGTTTTGCTCCCATAAACATTGTTGTATAATTAATATTTACATGATGCATGCTTCAAATCATGTCATAGAATGCATAAACAGAACGGGCTCGTCGAGCTGATCGTTTTAGACATATTATTTGTCAAATTTGGAGTTATAGAATTAAAGTTATTAATTAATTGAGAAAAGGCATTTATTGCAAATTTAATCATCTCAAAAATTTAAATTAGTCAAACATTATTTTGGATGGCATATTTGAACTCCTCATATTTTTCTGATTCAAAAACATATATTATTTGGATTTATCAATAAAAATTTATTAATTTCTGGAATTAAAACCATATTAAACAATTTCTGAAATTATTTTTATTAACAGGAAAAGAACAAAGACTTTTTGTACACATCTGAACCTAGCCACAGACGCTGACGTGTGGGGCCTGCGCTGAGCTGGCGAAACGGTGCACGGCAGAGCTTTCTCACCGTGGCTGAGATGAGCCCAGTGACTGACGGATGGGCCCGAGCCTCACGCGGGCCCACGAGCCAGCGGGTGAGAGGGCAGATGACACGCGGCACAGCCAGGGACTGCGCAATGAGGAAACCCAGATGTGCGGTGCCTTTTTGTAAGATTACCAAAGCGGCTGACCGGTGGGCCTGTGTGGAGCGCGGGTTGAGCAAACAAAAAGGCCAGGGGGGTAAACGGGAAAAGGACAGCGCGGCACACCGGCGTACTGTTTTTCTTCCTGCATCTGATGGAACTGTCACTCGCGGAAGACAGGCGCGGCACGGAATCGAACCCGCGACACGGCACGTTCGCAGACGGCGGCTACAACTGCGGCTGCCTGGGCTTGGTGATGGATAACGGCTGCGCGGCCAGAAGACCCTACCGCGGCGCGACGGCGGAGAAGCAACAAGGAGCACCGTGCATAGAGGGCGTTCGACGGAAAGGCAGGCGCGTCCAGGAAGAGACAGTCAGAGGGAGTTTGTCAGGGGGGATCAGCGGCCACCGTGGGTGTGCTGGTGGCGTTGGATCGGGTCGGGGCGTAGGCAGACGACGGCGACGCTGGCGCACGGGGGGCCTAGGATTTTGTTGGCATCGGCGGGGTGCAGCGGGTCCAGGCATTCTCCTCCTCGTCTTCAGGTACAGGGGCGGTGCTAGGACTCTACTGCTTCTTCCTCGACACCAGACGCCGCGCCCTTCTCCTTACTACGGTGGTGGCGAGCAGATGCAGACGGTGGGGTGGAGATGGGAGAGAGGGGGTAGCAGGGGCAGATGGGGGGAGGCACAGCGACTGGGCAGGGCCCTGGGGATCTGGAGATCGACGCAGCAGGGAGGAGGAGTAGATAAGGCAGATGGGAGGGTGCACATGGGTTAGCCGGGGTGGAAAAGGTGGTGTGGCCACCTCCCTCTTCTCTCTCTCTCGGGTCGGTGGACCAGGTAGGGCCTGGGCAACTGGGCGCCTGGGCCTGTCTTGACTAGCAAGAAGGCCAGCTAGGAGGGTTGAGGGGTGGGGGCACAAGTGTTGGTCACATGGCATAGACATGACTTGGTCATGCCATGGTGGCTCGGGTGGGGTAGCTAGGTTGGGGTAGCTAGCTTGGGGAGGTGGTGGCCTTGGCCGAGCCAAGCCACAAGGGTTGGTGGTCACGGTCTGGGGGAATGGTGAGTGCGTGAGTAGCTAGGTGTAGTGTTGTGTAGGGTTAGGGTTAGATAGGGAGGTTAGGATTAGGGTTTGATGATGGCACAAGATAGATAAATAGAGGGAGAGAGGCTAGGCTTGATCATGAGGAAGAGGATAGCTAGGTAAAAGAGGGTTTTAACTAAAGAAAAGAGGCCTAGCTCAACCTTGCACAAATGCATGCAATATTGTGCAAGCAAGATAGGGAGATGGTGCCTTTTAAAGGGTTGGTATTTAACTTGAGCCAACTTGACTTGATTTCAAAGAAGCCATGCTCCACTCGAAAACCAAAGAAAAGGGAGGAGGTTGATCTTGCATGGCCCATGCATAAATAATATATGCCATGTTTATTCTTGTGAAAACAATTGTGAATACCATGGGCATTTATTAATACATGCTTCCAAAAATATGGAATTAAGGCCAAGCCAAAAGAAAAGAGTTGGTGTCCCAAGTGGAATAGATGGAATATGCTCATACGTGAATATAAATTGGGAATTCTAGTGTGTGTGTTCCACTAGATGCATAAATAGACTCAATATATTCCAACATGCGCATACATTCATAAACAAACCATATGGAAGCTTGACAAGGCATTCTACTCACATAGCATGCAAATATGGCCATGTGGCTCTCCACATATTAATATTGTGAAACAACATGATGCATATCTGGGAGCATGTGGAAGTAGAAGTGGATCCATCTTAAATATATGTGAGCTAGACAAGAGCCAAAAGAAGTGCAAAAGCCCACATATAGTTTGGATGGTGTAATTATGGGGTGGTGACAAAGAAAGGTGGTGGAGTTAAAAGAGAGATGCCCCCAACTCAACTTGGGCATGACCAATTCATCAAGAAGCAAATACATTTTATTAAGAACCAACTACAATTGATAAATGCATATGAGACAAAAACCAAATGAAAAGGGTTTTATATGATGCTCAAATGCAAAGTGGCATGATGACATGAGCATGATATAATTATGATGCAACAATTATATGTAGGAAGGTAGCATTTTATTATTAGACCATGTAGCATTACAGATGTTAGACAGATGGGATGCTACAACTCTCCCCCACTAAACAGGAATCTCGCCCCGGGATTTTAGGAAGAAGAAGACACGAAGAGGGTAGGATACTTGGCACGGAGCTCATCCTCGCGTTCCCAAGTGGCTTCATCAACGGAATGGTGCGACCACTGCACCTTGCAGAACTTGATAGACTTGTTGCGAGTCTTTCTTTCTGTGACTTCTAGGATATTTGTGGGTTGTTCTTGATAAGATAGATCTTATTGGAGATTGATGAGCTCATGGTCCACGGTCCTGCCGGGATCCTTGAAGCACTTCTTGAGTTGAGAGATATGAAAAACATCATGGACCTTGAGTTTTTCAGGGAGCTCAAGAGCATAAGCGACTTCTCCTCTTCTTCCACGAACTTTGAAAGGACCGATGTATCTAGGAGCCAGCTTCCCTTTGATACCAAACCGGTGCGTGCCTCTCATGGGAGTGACACGAAGGTAAACGAGATCACCAGTGACATACTCCATGTCCGAGTGCTTTCTGTCGTAGTTGCTCTTCTAGCGACTTTGAGCAACCTTCAGGTTTTCGAGAATGACGTGAACCTTCTCCTCCGCTTGAGTTACAATGTCGGGGTCAAACAATGTTCTTTCACCTGCACCCGACCAACCAATCGGAGTTCTGCATTTGCGGCCATAGAGAACCTCAAATGGTGCCATCTTTAGACTCTTATGGAAGCTATTGTTGTAAGAGAACTCAGCATAAGGAAGGCATTCTTCCCACTTCATGCCGAAAGATATGACGCAAGCACGGAGCATATCTTCTAGAATCTGATTGATCCTTTCAACTTGCCCTTGTGACTGAGGGTGTGCGGAAGTTCAACTTTGTTCCCAAAGCATTTTGGAAACTTCCCCAGAACTTGGAAGTGAAGATGCTTCCACGGTCTGAGCTGATCTCAAGAGGAACCCCATACAAAGAGACAATTCTGTTGATATAGAGCTCAGCCAATTGAATTGCCGAAATTGTTTCCTCGACGGGGAAGAAGTGAGCCACTTTAGAAAGCCTGTCGATGACAACAAAGATTGCATTGTTGCCTTTCTGCGACCTTGGAAACCTAGTTATGAAGTCCATCTCTACTTTCTCCCATTTCCATTCCGGAGGCTTCCATGGCTGTAGAAGATCGGAAGGTTTCTGATGGACAGCTTTAACTCTGCGGCAGACATCGCACTCGGAGACATACTTGGCACAGTCATGTTTCAATCCCGGCCACCAATACTGTGTTTTCAGGTCCATGTACATCTTTGTGCTGCCAAGGTGGATAGAAAGAAGAGAGTCATGAGCTTCCTTGAGTACTTGCTCTCTTAAGCCGGGAAGTTCTGGAACAATCATCTGATGATCATAGAAAAGAGTGCCCTGATCATCCAAGTGGTAAGACTCATACTTAGGATTCTGAGACTTGATGGCGAACTGTTTGCAGAAAGGATCATCAAACTGAGCTGAGCGAATCTTTTCTTCCAAGGAAGGAGTAGCTACCAAGTTGGCAAGATAGCCACGGGGTACAAGCTCGAGGTTGAGTTGACGGAATTCCTCGCACAAGAGAGGTTGTTGTTCTTCCACCATGAGGTTGTTGACATAAGGTTTTCGGCTGAGAGCATCGGCCATGACATTAGCTTTGCCAGGAGTGTAGTTGATGGTGAGATCGAAGTCATTAATTGCTTCAATCCACCTCCTCTGACGAAGGTTGAGATCAGGTTGTGTGAAGATGTACTTCAGACTCTTGTGATCATAAAAGATCTCACAATGGTTCCCAAGCAAGTAATGTCTCCATACTTTCAAAGCAAAGACAACTGCTGTGAGTTCGAGGTCATGTGTAGGATAGTTGATCTCATGTGTCTTCAACTGGCGAGAGGCATAAGCAACAACTTGTTTGTCTTGCAAGAGGACCGCGCCAAGTCCTTGGAGGGAGGCATCACAAAAGATTTGAAAAGGTTTTGATGTATCAGGAGGAATCAAGACAGGTGTGGAGGTGAGCTTCTCTTTGAGAGTTTCAAAGCTTGCTTGACACGCTGGTGACCAAAGAAATTTCTTGCCTTTCTTGAGGAGATCGGTAAGAGGCTTGGCAAGTTTTGAGAAGTTCTGAACGAACCGACGACAATAACTAGCCAAACCAAGGAAACTCCGGACTTCTTTGACATTTTTGGGTGCAAGCCACTCAACAATTGTCCGGACGGTTTCTGGGTTAACGGTAATGCCCTTAGCAGAGATGACGTGACCACGATAGGTGACTTGAGGCAACCAGAACTCACACTTGGAGAACTTTGCATACAGGCGGTTCTCACGAAGCTTGTTCAGGACACACCGAAGGTGTTCTTCATGTTCTTCTTTTGACTTAGAATAGACTAGAATGTCATCTAGATAGACCACAACGAACTTGTCAAGATACTAGATGAAAATCGAGTTCATAAGCCTCGAGAAGGTGGCAGGTGCATTGGTGAGACCGAAAGACATGACCGTGTACTCATACAAGCCATAGCGGGTGGTGAAAGCTGTTTTGGGAACATCTTCCTTGCGAATCTTGATTTGATGATATCCACTTCTCAAGTCAAGCTTAGAGAACACCACAGCTCTAGCTAGCTGATCGAAGAGATCATTAATCCGCGGAAGGGGATATTTGTTCTTGATCGTTTTAGCATTGAGAGCCCGATAGTCAACACAAAGTCTATCAGTGCGGTCTCGCTTCTTCACAAAGATGGTTGGGCTACCCCAAGAAGAAGTGTTGTGCTGAATGAAACCCAACTTCTCTTGTTCATCAAGCTGACGTTTGAGTTCAGCCAACTCAGCAGGACCCATTTTATAAGGCCGCTTGGAGATAGGAGCGGTACCAGGTTCAAGCTCAATCACAAACTCGACCTCTCGGTCAGGAGGCATACCTGGTAACTCTTCAGGAAAAACATCTGGAAACTCACAGACCACCGGAACACTCTGAATAGCATCCAAAGCATCATCAATCAGCGCAGCCAAAGAAAAGAGCTGGATTGTAGGAGTTAGACTTGGAGAATAGACTATATGGCCTTCAGGAATCTTCAGAGAAACCGAGCGTTCAGCACAATCGATCACGGCTGCATTTGCTGTTAACCAATCCATGCCCAAGATGACATCAATGTTAGAGTTGCCGAGAATGATTAAGGAAGCCAGAAATGAAGAACCACCAATTTCAATTTGGTTGCCATGACTGATCTTGGAAGATTGCATTCTTGCCCCGGGGGAAAGAACCATCAACCGTTTGGGAAGAGAGTCCATAGATAACCCATTCTCATCAGCAAAACTTGTAGAGACGAAAGAATGCGATGCACCAGAATCAAATAAAACTCATGCAGGGACTAAGTTAACGGGAAGCGTATGTAACAACCTCGGACCCTACGCTCTAAGTTCAAGCCTGGATGAACCAAAAGTGGTTTAAGTAGTACAGCGGGGGCCCATGGTCCACCCACGTGTAGGCCCGTCGGCCGCCCTAACCACTTCCAAGAACATCGGGACAAGAGCGAGCGGCGTAGGCAACAGGCGAAGAGATCAAATACATACACAAGTGAGTATGTATGCAAGCTACCTTACAACAGTTCTCAGAGCCATACCATCTAAAAGAAATAGAAATATTGCAACAGTTCTCAGAGCCATATGGCAAGATCCAAATATCCTAGATAGTTATAATAGTGTAGGATAGCTCCTCATACATCAATCAACAGAGTATCAAGCGGAAGCGGGAAACAAGATCCGAGTACGGACAAGAAGCAAATTGGCATAAGATGCCACATAAATAAGCACATCCCACCCACAAATCTCACGGATCCCCATCCCCGGAATCTCTATACCGAGTGATCGTTGCCAACATCATCAGTCTCCTCCACCCAGTATCTATCTTGCGAATACACTTGTTCATCTGAATCAAACAATTTATCGTGTGAGACCCTAGGGGTACTCAGCAAGTCTTTATGCCTCTAAAGGGGACATATACCTGGGGTGACGCAATTGCAGCAAAAGATAATAACTAACAAGTCTATAGATACTCGCTAACCATCCACCTAACCAATGATAGACGGATGTCCGTGAATTAAGAACAACAGTTATAATAGTATAATTAACAGATCCATCCTCCTTCTCGCTTACCAACGAGAAAGCGGACGAACAACCCATCCGTTGGCAGTTTTATTACTCATTGCATGAATATTGCACTTTTTACTAGTCAGATATTTAGTCCAATTAAAGTCGGTACTTTAGTTATACTTGTCTATGATCGAGAAACTGTGCTCCAAGTCGTCCATAACCGCGGACACGGCTTTCAGAAAGATTTACCCTGCAGGGGTGCACAAATAGCAACACACACTCCATCAACCTCGGAAAAACCAACTCAAAATCCAACGAGGCATTCACGACAAAGCGATCACAGGATTCATAAAATATTTAGGGGGCCACCCCATTAAGCTACCCGCAACGAAGTTGGCCGACTCCGAGGCGGACCCAAAGTTTGCGTCAATGGCTGTAAACGATGGGGAACCCGAAAATGTGACTGGGCTTGTCGATACCGCGAAAACACTTCGCATCCAAAACAATACAGGTGCTCCACGCACAATCTTAAATAAAACAGTAAAGCATGGCATAAGTACATGATAGTAATAAAGCCCCAAACTACTTTGTGGCCCCAGGAAATAGAAATGAATCAAGCTCTGGCTCAGGGGGGGGTTCATAAGGCCTCCCGGATGTGGATAGTGCGAATAGGCAAGGAACATGAATCAAGTACTCGGGGTCCTACGGGACACAAGTGAGCATGAAAAAACAAATAACAGATATTGCTCACCGGTGCCTCTTTCATTAGTTATCCCATTACTACTGAGGTTAAGTTGTTTAGGTACCTCGTTATCCATCAGACTCTCACATACCCTACACATGTTGTTCTACGACCCGCATGGCTCAAACAACTCCTGTAGTAATGGCTCATGGGATGGAGGAACAAGCTCGGTGGGGTTTAAAAGTAAAGGCTATGCAGTACTTGGGATTCAATTTAATGCAATCGCGACTCAACGATGCAAGAATAAGATAGAGGCAATAGGTACTATATGTATGCAAGCATGTGGTAGTGCTTGCCTGGCAGCTCAGTTGCAGCGAGAGAAGGATCTGGGTAGTACTCCTGGGATTCTTGATAATTCCCCTGCTCGGCGTCTATTCGAAAGAAGAACCAAACAAACAAGGGCCAACATAAATAAAGTGCACAAGCATATGAATAAAATGCGACAAGCAAACAAGCATGCCATGATAAATGATGCACAATTTACATAGCAATAATGTAGCATGGCAAGGGTGAGGTGTGGGGACAAGAATAAATTATTTTATTAATTATTTGGTCAAGTTTTATTGCCATAAACAGTTCTGATTTTTAATAATGACATGATACGTGCTTCAATTCATATCATGCAATACATAAACAGAACGGGATCATCGCGCTGATCGATTTAGACATCTTATTTGTCAACTTTGGAGTTATAGAATTAAAGTTATTAATTAATTAAGAAAAGGCATTTTGAATTGCAATTAAACAATTTCGAAAATTTAAAAATACTCAAACATTAATTTGGATGGCAGATTTTAAATCCTCACATTTTTCTGATTCAAAAACATATATCATTTGTATTATTTGGATTAATCAATAAAAAGTTATTAATTTCTGGATTTAAAATTATATTAAACATTTCTGAAAATATTTTGATTAAACAGAAAAAGAACAGATACTTTTTATACTCAGAGAGATTTAGCCATAGCCGCTGACGAGTGGGCCAGGTCTGACTCAGCAACAGGTGGGTCGACGCGGCTCTACGCGGGGCTTTTCTCACCGTGGGTTCACCCAGCCGCAGAGGCTGACGGGTGGGCCAACGTATCGCGGGGCCACTGCGCGGGCGCGCCAGCCGAGGTCGGACACGTGGCGGATCCAGAGACTGCGGGTCGAGGTGGGAAAAACTACAGGGACCTTTATGGAAAAGCTCCGGGGAAGACTGACGAACTGAAATTTCGTGTCTGGGAAAAACAGCATCTGGAGCCAAGTTCGGAGCGCGATGGCGACGAATCTAGCGAGAATTTGGAGATGATGTAAAGACGAAAAGTGTAGATCTCACTTCACTTTGCAATGTTCGTGTACAAGGTTTCTCCAACAGAGGTCTACAACGGCCTGGATCTTGCGAGGAACAGAGGCAGAAAAACACGTCCGGCGCGGACCGGTTTTCGTCAGGGAACACTTGAGCTGCAGCGATCTTGCGAGGACGATTCTGGGCGCTTCGCTGAACCAAATCGAGTGTGTAATGGCTCATTTGAAAGAGGGGAGGACCATCTACAACTTTTGTTCAGGCCGCGACTTAGGAGGTGGGTTGTGTCTCGTGCAGTTTCGTGATGAACACATGAACAGAACGTGGAAGATCTGAGAGGTGTAGCTGTCTTGCGAGCATTATTCCTAGAGCTATGGAGGATGGTTTAGATCGTGTGATGGCTTATCGGAAAGAGGGTTGCGAGAATGATCCATGAATTTTTCATAATAGAATTCTCATAATAAAATATGAGAATTCTATTATGAAAAGTAGAGTATTCTTGCAATAGTACTTACGACTTCCATTTTCTCCAAAATCATTGGTTTAATGTTAGTAAAGTAAATCCTCTACAACTTTCCTTCAGGTAGCAATCGAATTCGAGCAACACAGCGAGGGCTAGGACTCGATGAACAGGAGGCCTGAGCTACACGTGCGGTTGCTATCTTCGGCGTGCGCGCAGGGCGTTAGACGAATTGCGGTGGAGCTACGGTGCAGGAGGGAGAGGAGGGTCATGTCTAGGGTGAAGAGGAGCTCACCTAGGTTCCGCCGGTGTGGTTGGTTAGCGGTGATCGGGCGCGGGCTTGCGGACAGCTTGCTCGGTTTTCTCCTGGCCACGGCGGTGGCAACGTCTCCTCCGGCGAGCACCGGTCGCTGATCCGTGTACAGGGCGTTGAAGAGGAAGCAGGGGACCCGGCGGTGCTTCTGGTTGGACTCGGAAGGCAACAGGCCGATGAGGAGTTCACGTGGCCGAAGCCCTAGGGTAGATGGCCATGGTGGAAGGCTTTGCTTGGTGGAGGGAAGAAGGAGGGAGGAAGGTCATCCAGATCTCGATCTGGTGGCCGTGTAAGGCGTGTGGTGGTGCTTGGTGCTGCAGATTGGAAGAGAGGGGAGGGATCACATGGGTTTGGTGAGGTGAAAAAGAGGGCTCGGGTGTTGCTTTCTTCTCTCTCTTTCTCTTCTTGTTGCTTTGCTTAAAGAGGGAAAACGAGGGGGACCAGGAGAGGGGTGGTGCTGCGTGTGGTGGCTGATCAAGGAAGAGAGGAATGGGGTGGTGGTGGTTTGGAGATTTGCCAAAAGGAGAAAAAGGTGAGAGGGAGATACTCACTTGCACATGATACCACACATGAGGTACCTTTGGTGGAGGGGAAAGGAGTAGATGTAGAGGATATTGTTAGCTTAGATTGGGATAAAAAGCTTTTAGTTGGTTTGTCAACTCAAAAGAAAAGCTCAAAAGAAGAGAAGAGGTGGGGAGGAGATGTAGATGGATCTACATTGCATGTGCCATGCAAGGTTGCACCCATGCATGTGTGTGTGAGCACTCATGTGTAGGTATGTGTGAGAGAGAAAAAATGCTTAGAGATTGATGGGAAGATTAGTAGAAAAGGTATCAACAAAGCCAAAAGATCAAACAACAAGGGTTCCAAAATAACACCAACACAAGAGAGAAGGAGGTGAGAAGTTGAAAGGTTATGAAGTGTTCATGTGGCATGCACATAGACAAATGTACAATGATGTTTTTGATGATTTTAAACCTATTGGTAAAAATCAAATAAGCCAATAGATTCCAAGAATTTAATTAGAAGGAGGAAAAATCACAAGTAGTGTTGATATTACATGTGACTAGAGATGGGCTTATTATTGCATGTGTTCTAGGAGCCATAGAGAGAAAGAATACTAGCACACATGTGGATATGAGAGAGGTAAAATATGTGTATAGAATAAACAAGACCATATTGGAAGGGTTGGTGGAATGGATCGACACATGAGCATATGGGTAGAATTAAATCCAAACCAAAAGAAAGGATCCCATATGAACCATGTGTGATGTAAATAGGGCATGATCCTGGACAATGAATAGGGGCTTGTTAGTGATGGAACGAATTGAAGAGATATGCCCTCAACTCCACTTGGGCATTATAGACATGTATCAAGAACCAAATACATTATATCAAGAAGCAAAATAATAATATGCACGACAATGCAAAATGAGTAGAAGAACCAAAAGAAAAGGGGTTTTATATGATGCTCAAATGCAATGTGGCATGGTGACATGAGCATGATATAATTATGATGCAATAACTATATGTAGGAAGGTAGCATTATATAGACTAGGCTAGTAGCATTGCAATTGTTAGACAATTGGGATGCTACAGCTCTCCCCCACTTAACGAGAATCTCGCCCCGAGATTCCTAGGAAAAAGAAAAAGACACGACGAGAGGCGGGTGTTTGGAACGAAAGGGACCCTCACGTTCCCAAGTTGATGAACAACGGAATGGTGCGACCACTACACCTTGCAAACTTGCTAGACTTATTGCGAGTC
Organism: Avena eriantha; assembly: GCA_910589775.1. Lineage (NCBI taxonomy): Eukaryota > Viridiplantae > Streptophyta > Magnoliopsida > Poales > Poaceae > Avena > Avena eriantha. Next base: position 376,410,415 of record OU342742.1, on the reverse strand, counting down.
TTGCGTTTTGCTTGAGACACAAAGGGTTAGAAGAATTGAAGGATTGTCGTGAGACAAGAAGGATAGGATGAACATAGCTCCGGTTTTCTCGAGAAACATGATAAAAGAATAGAACCACTTGTGAAAGAAATAGAAAGGACGATGTATCAGGGAGAAACAAACGACACATCATTAAGATTAAAGATTTACAGATACAAGAGAAGGTGAATCTTTGTCTCACCGGAAGAATAGAATGACTTTTTAGAAGTTATCAACCACTATGAAAATAGCAATGTTTCTTCTCTCGGATTTGGGAAAAGAAGTTCGGAAACAATATCGCCTTCAAACAATAGAGTTCCTTGATATCAATGAAAAGATTTAGTTAGACATTGTCGGATTAGATTCTTGTTGCAACGGTAAGAACCAGGGATCACGCAATTGAGATGCGCGGATATATCTTCTAGACAAGGAGGTGATGCTAGATTATGGTGGAATCCCGAGAAGAAAAGAATATGGAGGATCTGGAGTTTATTGTAGAGATACTTATTGCTTTCTTTAACCTTGAGGCTAACGCAATAGATTTGCGGCTGATGGCATCAACCATAATTGGCTTTACCACAGAAAAAGAATTGATGAAACAAAGAGAGAGATAGTTTCCTTCCATATTGTTTGGGAATGTCGAGCACCGGTAGAAAGACAAGGACAGAAAAGAGTTTGCGTTTGTTCCCACCAGATAATTAAAGATTTTGCTCCGTGTAGAAAGGGCGAGATCACCAACAAGAGATTATTGATTACTTTCTTTGAGAGAGCACTCCGGAAAAGCAAGGACGGAAGTAAAAGTATCGAGGGATAAAGGCCACTTCTAACTTCCGTGGAATGAGTGAAATTGCATTAATCCACCAATTCAATGTACAAGAGCGAATGATAAGAGTAGTGGTGTAGCTACTCCATCCCGCACTCAAAGCATTACTCCGTACATGAATAAGAAAATCATGCAACCCAACTCCCATCGACAGACTGAAGATCTTGACAAAACGAACTCATGGAACTCCATTAAAAAAAACAAGGATAGATGCAAACGATTCGCTGGATCCAAGATAGATAAGGATGATGATGTTGTCGTCATATCAGAAGTACCAAGCCACCGGAAGGATATGAAGGAAGATTACGGAGACAACTGCAAGATTCAACAGATAAAGAAAAAGATAGCACCAACTTGAACAGAAGGATTACAAAAGATCTAGAAATTCTTCATGGCATCCGATGGATTGAGCATAGGCGATCGAACGAGATGGTTCCAAAGATTACTTGATGAGAACTAGGTGAAAAGAACTCCATGTTCTTCTGGAAATGATTGAGAGAGATTTAGCAGCCTTGAGGAAATCTTCAGCGGAACAACGATGATAACTCACCAACAAGGAAAGACTCCGGGTTTGATTGAAGGTGGAGGATGGAATTAACAATGGACTTGCTGATTCCAGAATTGAAGCAATGTATTTAGCAGAAGGACGTGGTCGAGATAGGTGAGTTCAAGAAGCCAGAATTCACACTTTGAGAACTTTGCACACAGGAAGTGTTCTCGAAGCTTGAGAGAAAGAGACACAGATGAACTTCCATGTTCTTCCATTGATATAGAATAAGAAAGCATATCATGCAGATATACCACCACAGATTAACAAGATATTCCAAGAATATCAAGTTCACATGGCAGAAGAAACGAATAAATGCTCGAAACACTTTCTGAGCTCAATTCTCTTTGAAAGATCAACATTAAGAGCAAGGATTCGTGTTGAAAGAGATACATTGGCATAATAGATTATCTGGTCCTTTGGAAGAGAACAAGAAATGCCACTTGGTTCACATTGTCGATTGGATCGCCGGTTACAAAGATAAAGAGATCTTGGATAAAGGAACGATGATAGCTCATACCTTAAGAAAAGCTATCAAAGGCGAAAAGATGCAATTCCCTCGTATCAAAGAGAATTTTGGAGATATGGAGTTCCAAAAAGATGTGAAGCATGATAAACAGATGATAGACCACCGTAGTGCCTTGAGAAAACTCCGGATTGCCAAAGATACTTGAATATGCATAGATATGATCACGGTGTAACTCAAATCACAGGAGATAACCGCCACCATTTGGAGGATTGTGTCGATAGCATTGACCATACTCCACTCATGATAAGTGTCATATAGCTTTGCCGAGAACCAAATTACGATCACAAGCATCGGATCGACACATGTTATGTATTTAGCCCGGAAGAATTGATGATGAAGTAAAACTCCAGGATTAAGCGCCGGTGATAAAAGAATGAGTTAGCATGGACATGCCAATAAAAGGAAGATACATAATGTTTCACACACGACTGAAGAGAAATGTGGAAACACAGATGTATCAATGAAAAAATTTCCGCAATTTTCGGCATTAAAATACCAATAAATGCACAAAACCACTTATCAGATAGGGATTAGCAACTCCACATTCTGTGAAAGCATGCTGGAAGGAAGAACACCCTTAACAAGATGGCACCGGTTAACAAGGAGTCGGATCGATCGCGTCGGTTTACAAAAGCTTGTCAGTATGGACTGTACCAACAGTTGATAGCCAAAAGCAGATTGCGACAACAAGGTTGGATGCAACAGATAGACAAGGAGATACACACTCACACACACTTTCTATGGTACTACGGAAACCCAGAGCACGTGAATCCTAGTTTGAATTTTTAGAAGAGGATTGAAAACGTTACACTCCTTACCAGAAAAGGGTGGGTGGGTGGGTAAGAAGAAAAGTGGAAGCAGTCCTACTCTCGCGTTTTCTTTTTCCTAGTATACATAACTACAAAAATATTTGGTAGACTGACAACGACCATTTGGCTGAGACCCTGAAGGCGGGATGGCTCTGATACCAATTGTAGCAACCTCGGACCCTACGCTCTAAGTTCAAGCCTGGATGAACCAAAAGTGGTTAAAATAGTACAGCGGGGGCCCAGGGGCCACCCACGTGTAGGCCCGTCGGCCGCCCTAACCACTTCCAAGAACATCGGGACAAGAGCGAGCGGCGTAGGCAACAGGCGAAGAGATCAAATACATACACAAGTGAGTATGTATGCAAGCTACCTTACAACAGTTCTCAGAACGATACCATCTAAAAGAAATAGAAATATTGCAACGCCATACGGCAAGATCCAAATATCCTAGATAGTTATAATAGTGTAGGATAGCTCCTCATACATCAATCAACAGAGTATCAAGCGGAAGGGGGAAACAAGATCCGAGTACGGACAAGAAGCAAATCAGCATAAGATGCCACATAAATAAGCACATCCCGCCCACAGATCTCACGGATCCCCATCCCCGGAATCTCTACACCGAGTGATCGTTGCCAACATCATCTGTCTCCTCCACCCAGTATCCATCTTGCGAATACACCTGTTCATCTGAATCAAACAATTTATTGTGTGAGACCCTAGGGGTACTCAGCAAGTCTTTATGCCTCTAAAGGGGACATATACCTGGGGTGACGCAATTGCAGCAAAAGATAATAACTAACAAGTCTACAGATACTCGCTAACCATCCGCCTAACCAATGATAGACGGATGTCCGTTAATTAGAAACAACAGTTATAACAGTATAAAGTAACAGATCCATCCTCCTTCTCGCTTACCAACGAGAAAGCGGACGAACAACCCATCCGTTGGCAATTTTATTACTCATTCCATGAATATTGCACTTTTTACTAGTCAGATATTTAGTCCAATTAAAGTCGGTACTTTAGTTATACTTGTCTATGATCGAGAAACTGTGCTCCAAGTCGTCCATAACCGCGGACATGGCTTTCAGAAAGATTTACCCTACAGGGGTGCACAAATAGCAACACACACTCGATCAACCTCGGAAAAACCAACTCAAAATCCAACGAGGCATTCACGACAAAGCGATCATAGGATTCATAAAATATTTTAGGGGGCCACCCCATTAAGCTACCCGCAACGAAGTTGGCCGACTCCGAGACGGACCTAAGGTTTGCGTCAATGGCTGTAAACGACGGGGAACCCGAAAATGTGACTGGGCTTGTCGATACCGCGAAAACACTCCGCATCTAAAACAGTACAGGTGCTCCACGCACAATCTTAAATAAAATAGTAAAGAATGGCATAAGTACAGGATAGTAATAAAGCCCCAAACTACTTTGTGGCCCGAAGAAATAGAAATGAATCAAGCTCTGGCTCAGGGGGTTCATAAGGCCTGCCGAATGTGGATAGTACGAAGAGGCAAAGAACAGGAATCAAGTACTCGGGGTCCTATGGGACACAAGTGAGCATGAAAAACCAAATAACAGGTATTGCTCACCGGTGCCTCTTTCATTAGTTATCCCATTACTACTCAGGTTAAGTTGTTTAGGTACCTCGTTATCCATCAGACTCTCTCATACCCTACACATGCTGTTCTACGACCCACATGGCTCAAACAACTGTTGTAGTAATGGCTCATGGGATGGAGGAACAAGCTCGGTGGGGTTTAAAAGTAAAGGCTATGCAGTACTTGGGATTCAATTTAATGCAATCGCGACTCAACGATGCAAGAATAAGATAGAGGCAATAGGTACTATATGTATGCAAGCATGTGGTAGTGCTTGCCTGGCAGCTCAGTTGCAGCGAGAGAAGGATCTGGGTACTACTCCTGGGATTCTTGATAATTCCCCTGCTTGGCGTCTATTCGAAAGAAGAACCAAACAAACAAGGGCCAACATAAATAAAGTGCACAAGCATATGAATAAAATGCGACAAGCAAACAAGCATGCCATGATGAATGATGCATAATTTACATAGCAATAATGTAGCATGGCAAGGGTGAGGTGTGGGGACAAGAATAAATTATTTTATTAATTATTTGGTCAAGTTTTATTGCCATAAACAGTTCTGATTTTTAATAATGACATGATGCATGCTTCAATTCATATCATGGAATGCATAAACAGAACAGGCTCGTCGCGCTGATCGATTTAGATATCTTATTTGTCAACTTTGGAGTTATAGAATTAAAGTTATTAATTAATTAAGAAAAAGCATTTTTAATTGCAATTAAACAATTTCAATAATTTTAAAATAGTCAAACATTAATTTGGATGGAAGAGTTGAAATCCTCACATTTTTATGATTCAAAAACATATATCATTTGTATTATTTGGATTAATCAATAAAAAGTTATTAATTTCTGGATTTAAAATTATATTAAACATTTCTGAAAATATTTTGATTAAACAGAAAAAGAACAGATACTTTTTATACTCAGAGAGATTTAGCCATAGCCGCTGACGAGTGGGCCAGGTCTGACTCAGCAACAGGTGGGTCGACGCGGCTCTACGCGGGGCTTTTCTCACCGTGGGTTCACCCAGCCGCAGAGGCTGACGGGTGGGCCAACGTATCGCGGGGCCACTGCGCGGGCGCGCCAGCCGAGGTCGGACACGTGGCGGATCCAGAGACTGCGGGTCGAGGTGGGAAAAACTACAGGGACCTTTATGGAAAAGCTCCGGGGAAGACTGACGAACTGAAATTTCGTGTCTGGGAAAAACAGCATCTGGAGCCAAGTTCGGAGCGCGATGGCGACGAATCTAGCGAGAATTTGGAGATGATGTAAAGACGAAAAGTGTAGATCTCACTTCACTTTGCAATGTTCGTGTACAAGGTTTCTCCAACAGAGGTCTACAACGGCCTGGATCTTGCGAGGAACAGAGGCAGAAAAACACGTCCGGCGCGGACCGGTTTTCGTCAGGGAACACCTGAGCTGCAGCGATCTTGCGAGGACGATTCTGGGCGCTTCGCTGAACCAAATCGAGTGTGTAATGGCTCATTTGAAAGAGGGGAGGACCATCTACAACTTTTGTTCAGGCCGCGACTTAGGAGGTGGGTTGTGTCTCGTGCAGTTTCGTGATGAACACATGAACAGAACGTGGAAGATCTGAGAGGTGTAGCTGTCTTGCGAGCATTATTCCTAGAGCTATGGAGGATGGTTTAGATCGTGTGATGGCTTATCGGAAAGAGGGTTGCGAGAATGATCCATGAATTTTTCATAATAGAATTCTCATAATAAAATATGAGAATTCTATTATGAAAAGTAGAGTATTCTTGCAATAGTACTTACGACTTCCATTTTCTCCAAAATCATTGGTTTAATGTTAGTAAAGTAAATCCTCTACAACTTTCCTTCAGGTAGCAATCGAATTCGAGCAACACAGCGAGGGCTAGGACTCGATGAACAGGAGGCCTGAGCTACACGTGCGGTTGCTATCTTCGGCGTGCGCGCAGGGCGTTAGACGAATTGCGGTGGAGCTACGGTGCAGGAGGGAGAGGAGGGTCATGTCTAGGGTGAAGAGGATCTCACCTAGGTTCCGCCGGTGTGGTTGGTTAGCAGTGATCGGGCGCGGGCTTGCGGACAGCTTGCTCGGTTTTCTCCTGGCCACGGCGGTGGCAACATCTCCTCCGGCGAGCACCGGTCGCTGATCCGTGTACAGGGCGTTGAAGAGGAAGCAGGGGACCCGGCGGTGCTTCTGGTTGGACTCGGAAGGCAACAGGCCGATGAGGAGTTCACGTGGCCGAAGCCCTAGGGTAGATGGCCATGGTGGAAGGCTTTGCTTGGTGGAGGGAAGAAGGAGGGAGGAAGGTCATCCAGATCTCGATCTGGTGGCCGTGTAAGGCGTGTGGTGGTGCTTGGTGCTGCAGATTGGAAGAGAGGGGAGGGATCACATGGGTTTGGTGAGGTGAAAAAGAGGGCTCGGGTGTTGCTTTCTTCTCTCTCTTTCTCTTCTTGTTGCTTTGCTTAAAGAGGGAAAACGAGGGGGACCAGGAGAGGGGTGGTGCTGCGTGTGGTGGCTGATCAAGGAAGAGAGGAATGGGGTGGTGGTGGTTTGGAGATTTGCCAAAAGGAGAAAAAGGTGAGAGGGAGATACTCACTTGCACATGATACCACACATGAGGTACCTTTGGTGGAGGGGAAAGGAGTAGATGTAGAGGATATTGTTAGCTTAGATTGGGATAAAAAGCTTTTAGTTGGTTTGTCAACTCAAAAGAAAAGCTCAAAAGAAGAGAAGAGGTGGGGAGGAGATGTAGATGGATCTACATTGCATGTGCCATGCAAGGTTGCACCCATGCATGTGTGTGTGAGCACTCATGTGTAGGTATGTGTGAGAGAGAAAAAATGCTTAGAGATTGATGGGAAGATTAGTAGAAAAGGTATCAACAAAGCCAAAAGATCAAACAACAAGGGTTCCAAAATAACACCAACACAAGAGAGAAGGAGGTGAGAAGTTGAAAGGTTATGAAGTGTTCATGTGGCATGCACATAGACAAATGTACAATGATGGTTTTGATGATTTTAAACCTATTGGTAAAAATCAAATAAGCCAATAGATTCCAAGAATTTAATTAGAAGGAGGAAAAATCACAAGTAGTGTTGATATTACATGTGACTAGAGATGGGCTTATTATTGCATGTGTTCTAGGAGCCATAGAGAGAAAGAATACTAGCACACATGTGGATATGAGAGAGGTAAAATATGTGTATAGAATAAACAAGACCATATTGGAAGGGTTGGTGGAATGGATCGACACATGAGCATATGGGTAGAATTAAATCCAAACCAAAAGAAAGGATCCCATATGAACCATGTGTGATGTAAATAGGGCATGATCCTGGACAATGAATAGGGGCTTGTTAGTGATGGAACGAATTGAAGAGATATGCCCTCAACTCCACTTGGGCATTATAGACATGTATCAAGAACCAAATACATTATATCAAGAAGCAAAATAATAATATGCACGACAATGCAAAATGAGTAGAAGAACCAAAAGAAAAGGGGTTTTATATGATGCTCAAATGCAATGTGGCATGGTGACATGAGCATGATATAATTATGATGCAATAACTATATGTAGGAAGGTAGCATTATATAGACTAGGCTAGTAGCATTGCAATTGTTAGACAATTGGGATGCTACAGCTCTCCCCCACTTAACGAGAATCTCGCCCCGAGATTCCTAGGAAAAAGAAAAAGACACGACGAGAGGCGGGTGTTTGGAACGAAAGGGACCCTCACGTTCCCAAGTTGATGAACAACGGAATGGTGCGACCACTACACCTTGCAAACTTGCTAGACTTATTGCGAGTCTTGCGTTTTGCTTGAGACACAAAGGGTTAGAAGAATTGAAGGATTGTCGTGAGACAAGAAGGATAGGATGAACATAGCTCCGGTTTTCTCGAGAAACATGATAAAAGAATAGAACCACTTGTGAAAGAAATAGAAAGGACGATGTATCAGGGAGAAACAAACGACACATCATTAAGATTAAAGATTTACAGATACAAGAGAAGGTGAATCTTTGTCTCACCGGAAGAATAGAATGACTTTTTAGAAGTTATCAACCACTATGAAAATAGCAATGTTTCTTCTCTCGGATTTGGGAAAAGAAGTTCGGAAACAATATCGCCTTCAAACAATAGAGTTCCTTGATATCAATGAAAAGATTTAGTTAGACATTGTCGGATTAGATTCTTGTTGCAACGGTAAGAACCAGGGATCACGCAATTGAGATGCGCGGATATATCTTCTAGACAAGGAGGTGATGCTAGATTATGGTGGAATCCCGAGAAGAAAAGAATATGGAGGATCTGGAGTTTATTGTAGAGATACTTATTGCTTTCTTTAACCTTGAGGCTAACGCAATAGATTTGCGGCTGATGGCATCAACCATAATTGGCTTTACCACAGAAAAAGAATTGATGAAACAAAGAGAGAGATAGTTTCCTTCCATATTGTTTGGGAATGTCGAGCACCGGTAGAAAGACAAGGACAGAAAAGAGTTTGCGTTTGTTCCCACCAGATAATTAAAGATTTTGCTCCGTGTAGAAAGGGCGAGATCACCAACAAGAGATTATTGATTACTTTCTTTGAGAGAGCACTCCGGAAAAGCAAGGACGGAAGTAAAAGTATCGAGGGATAAAGGCCACTTCTAACTTCCGTGGAATGAGTGAAATTGCATTAATCCACCAATTCAATGTACAAGAGCGAATGATAAGAGTAGTGGTGTAGCTACTCCATCCCGCACTCAAAGCATTACTCCGTACATGAATAAGAAAATCATGCAACCCAACTCCCATCGACAGACTGAAGATCTTGACAAAACGAACTCATGGAACTCCATTAAAAAAAACAAGGATAGATGCAAACGATTCGCTGGATCCAAGATAGATAAGGATGATGATGTTGTCGTCATATCAGAAGTACCAAGCCACCGGAAGGATATGAAGGAAGATTACGGAGACAACTGCAAGATTCAACAGATAAAGAAAAAGATAGCACCAACTTGAACAGAAGGATTACAAAAGATCTAGAAATTCTTCATGGCATCCGATGGATTGAGCATAGGCGATCGAACGAGATGGTTCCAAAGATTACTTGATGAGAACTAGGTGAAAAGAACTCCATGTTCTTCTGGAAATGATTGAGAGAGATTTAGCAGCCTTGAGGAAATCTTCAGCGGAACAACGATGATAACTCACCAACAAGGAAAGACTCCGGGTTTGATTGAAGGTGGAGGATGGAATTAACAATGGACTTGCTGATTCCAGAATTGAAGCAATGTATTTAGCAGAAGGACGTGGTCGAGATAGGTGAGTTCAAGAAGCCAGAATTCACACTTTGAGAACTTTGCACACAGGAAGTGTTCTCGAAGCTTGAGAGAAAGAGACACAGATGAACTTCCATGTTCTTCCATTGATATAGAATAAGAAAGCATATCATGCAGATATACCACCACAGATTAACAAGATATTCCAAGAATATCAAGTTCACATGGCAGAAGAAACGAATAAATGCTCGAAACACTTTCTGAGCTCAATTCTCTTTGAAAGATCAACATTAAGAGCAAGGATTCGTGTTGAAAGAGATACATTGGCATAATAGATTATCTGGTCCTTTGGAAGAGAACAAGAAATGCCACTTGGTTCACATTGTCGATTGGATCGCCGGTTACAAAGATAAAGAGATCTTGGATAAAGGAACGATGATAGCTCATACCTTAAGAAAAGCTATCAAAGGCGAAAAGATGCAATTCCCTCGTATCAAAGAGAATTTTGGAGATATGGAGTTCCAAAAAGATGTGAAGCATGATAAACAGATGATAGACCACCGTAGTGCCTTGAGAAAACTCCGGATTGCCAAAGATACTTGAATATGCATAGATATGATCACGGTGTAACTCAAATCACAGGAGATAACCGCCACCATTTGGAGGATTGTGTCGATAGCATTGACCATACTCCACTCATGATAAGTGTCATATAGCTTTGCCGAGAACCAAATTACGATCACAAGCATCGGATCGACACATGTTATGTATTTAGCCCGGAAGAATTGATGATGAAGTAAAACTCCAGGATTAAGCGCCGGTGATAAAAGAATGAGTTAGCATGGACATGCCAATAAAAGGAAGATACATAATGTTTCACACACGACTGAAGAGAAATGTGGAAACACAGATGTATCAATGAAAAAATTTCCGCAATTTTCGGCATTAAAATACCAATAAATGCACAAAACCACTTATCAGATAGGGATTAGCAACTCCACATTCTGTGAAAGCATGCTGGAAGGAAGAACACCCTTAACAAGATGGCACCGGTTAACAAGGAGTCGGATCGATCGCGTCGGTTTACAAAAGCTTGTCAGTATGGACTGTACCAACAGTTGATAGCCAAAAGCAGATTGCGACAACAAGGTTGGATGCAACAGATAGACAAGGAGATACACACTCACACACACTTTCTATGGTACTACGGAAACCCAGAGCACGTGAATCCTAGTTTGAATTTTTAGAAGAGGATTGAAAACGTTACACTCCTTACCAGAAAAGGGTGGGTGGGTGGGTAAGAAGAAAAGTGGAAGCAGTCCTACTCTCGCGTTTTCTTTTTCCTAGTATACATAACTACAAAAATATTTGGTAGACTGACAACGACCATTTGGCTGAGACCCTGAAGGCGGGATGGCTCTGATACCAATTGTAGCAACCTCGGACCCTACGCTCTAAGTTCAAGCCTGGATGAACCAAAAGTGGTTAAAATAGTACAGCGGGGGCCCAGGGGCCACCCACGTGTAGGCCCGTCGGCCGCCCTAACCACTTCCAAGAACATCGGGACAAGAGCGAGCGGCGTAGGCAACAGGCGAAGAGATCAAATACATACACAAGTGAGTATGTATGCAAGCTACCTTACAACAGTTCTCAGAACGATACCATCTAAAAGAAATAGAAATATTGCAACGCCATACGGCAAGATCCAAATATCCTAGATAGTTATAATAGTGTAGGATAGCTCCTCATACATCAATCAACAGAGTATCAAGCGGAAGGGGGAAACAAGATCCGAGTACGGACAAGAAGCAAATCAGCATAAGATGCCACATAAATAAGCACATCCCGCCCACAGATCTCACGGATCCCCATCCCCGGAATCTCTACACCGAGTGATCGTTGCCAACATCATCTGTCTCCTCCACCCAGTATCCATCTTGCGAATACACCTGTTCATCTGAATCAAACAATTTATTGTGTGAGACCCTAGGGGTACTCAGCAAGTCTTTATGCCTCTAAAGGGGACATATACCTGGGGTGACGCAATTGCAGCAAAAGATAATAACTAACAAGTCTACAGATACTCGCTAACCATCCGCCTAACCAATGATAGACGGATGTCCGTTAATTAGAAACAACAGTTATAACAGTATAAAGTAACAGATCCATCCTCCTTCTCGCTTACCAACGAGAAAGCGGACGAACAACCCATCCGTTGGCAATTTTATTACTCATTCCATGAATATTGCACTTTTTACTAGTCAGATATTTAGTCCAATTAAAGTCGGTACTTTAGTTATACTTGTCTATGATCGAGAAACTGTGCTCCAAGTCGTCCATAACCGCGGACATGGCTTTCAGAAAGATTTACCCTACAGGGGTGCACAAATAGCAACACACACTCGATCAACCTCGGAAAAACCAACTCAAAATCCAACGAGGCATTCACGACAAAGCGATCATAGGATTCATAAAATATTTTAGGGGGCCACCCCATTAAGCTACCCGCAACGAAGTTGGCCGACTCCGAGACGGACCTAAGGTTTGCGTCAATGGCTGTAAACGACGGGGAACCCGAAAATGTGACTGGGCTTGTCGATACCGCGAAAACACTCCGCATCTAAAACAGTACAGGTGCTCCACGCACAATCTTAAATAAAATAGTAAAGAATGGCATAAGTACAGGATAGTAATAAAGCCCCAAACTACTTTGTGGCCCGAAGAAATAGAAATGAATCAAGCTCTGGCTCAGGGGGTTCATAAGGCCTGCCGAATGTGGATAGTACGAAGAGGCAAAGAACAGGAATCAAGTACTCGGGGTCCTATGGGACACAAGTGAGCATGAAAAACCAAATAACAGGTATTGCTCACCGGTGCCTCTTTCATTAGTTATCCCATTACTACTCAGGTTAAGTTGTTTAGGTACCTCGTTATCCATCAGACTCTCTCATACCCTACACATGCTGTTCTACGACCCACATGGCTCAAACAACTGTTGTAGTAATGGCTCATGGGATGGAGGAACAAGCTCGGTGGGGTTTAAAAGTAAAGGCTATGCAGTACTTGGGATTCAATTTAATGCAATCGCGACTCAACGATGCAAGAATAAGATAGAGGCAATAGGTACTATATGTATGCAAGCATGTGGTAGTGCTTGCCTGGCAGCTCAGTTGCAGCGAGAGAAGGATCTGGGTACTACTCCTGGGATTCTTGATAATTCCCCTGCTTGGCGTCTATTCGAAAGAAGAACCAAACAAACAAGGGCCAACATAAATAAAGTGCACAAGCATATGAATAAAATGCGACAAGCAAACAAGCATGCCATGATGAATGATGCATAATTTACATAGCAATAATGTAGCATGGCAAGGGTGAGGTGTGGGGACAAGAATAAATTATTTTATTAATTATTTGGTCAAGTTTTATTGCCATAAACAGTTCTGATTTTTAATAATGACATGATGCATGCTTCAATTCATATCATGGAATGCATAAACAGAACAGGCTCGTCGCGCTGATCGATTTAGATATCTTATTTGTCAACTTTGGAGTTATAGAATTAAAGTTATTAATTAATTAAGAAAAAGCATTTTTAATTGCAATTAAACAATTTCAATAATTTTAAAATAGTCAAACATTAATTTGGATGGAAGAGTTGAAATCCTCACATTTTTCTGATTCAAAAACATATATCATTTGTATTATTTGGATTTATCAATAAAAAGTTATTAATTTCTGGATTTAAAATTATATTAAACCTTTTTAAAAATATTTTGATTAAACAGAAAAAAACAGATACATTTTATACTCAGAGATATTTAGCCACAGCCGCTGACGAGTGGGCCAGGTGCTGACTCAGCAACAGGTGGGTCGACGCGGCTCTACGCGGGGCTTTTCTCACCGCGGGTTCACCCAGCCGCAGAGACTTACGGGTGGGCCAACGTATCGCGGGGCCACTGCGCGGGCGCGCCAGCCGGGGTCGGACACGTGGCGGATCCGGGGACTGCGGGTGGAGGCGGGAAAAACTATAGGGACCTTTATGGAAAAGCTCCGGGGAAGACTGACGAACTGAAATTTCGTGTCTAGGAAAAACAGCATCTAGAGCCAAGTTCGGAGGGCGATGGCGACGAATCTAGCGAGAATTTGGAGATGATGTAAAAAACAAAAAGTGTAGATCTCACTTCGCTCTACAATGTTCGTGTACAAGGTTTCTCCAACGAAGGTCTACAACGGCCGGGATCTTGCGAGGAACAGAGGCAGAAAAACACGTCCGGCGCGGACCGGTTTTCGTCAGGGAACACCTGAGCTGCAGCGATCTTGTGAGGGCGATTCTGGGCGCTTCGATGAACCAAATCGAGCGTGTAATGGCTCATTTAAAAGAGGGGAGGACCGTCTACAACTTTTGTTCAGGCCGCGACTTAGGAGGTGGGCTGTGTCTCGTGCAGTTTCGTGATGAACACATGAACATAACGTGGAAGATCTGAGAGGTGTAGCTGTCTTGCGAGCATTATTTCTAGAGCTATGGGGGATGGTTTAGATCGTGTGATGGCTTATCGGAAAGAGGGTTGCGAGATCTACAACTTTCCTTCAGGTAGCAATCGAATTCGAGCAACACAGCGAGGGCTAGGACTCGATGAACAGGAGGCCTGAGCTACACGTGCGGTTGCTATCTTCGGCGTGCGCGCAGGGCGTTAGACGAATTGCGGTGGAGCTACGGTGCAGGAGGGAGAGGAGGGTCATGTCTAGGGTGAAGAGGAGCTCACCTAGGTTCCGCCGGTGTGGTTGGTTAGCGGTGATCGGGCGCGGGCTTGCGGACAGCTTGCTCGGTTTTCTCCTGGCCACGGCGGTGGCAACGTCTCCTCCGGCGAGCACCGGTCGCTGATCCGTGTACAGGGCGTTGAAGAGGAAGCAGGGGACCCGGCGGTGCTTCTGGTTGGACTCGGAAGGCAACAGGCCGATGAGGAGTTCACGTGGCCGAAGCCCTAGGGTAGATGGCCATGGTGGAAGGCTTTGCTTGGTGGAGGGAAGGAGGGAGGAAGGTCATCCAGATCTCGATCTGGTGGCCGTGTAAGGCGTGTGGTGGTGCTTGGTGCTGCAGATTGGAAGAGAGGGGAGGGATCACATGGGTTTGGTGAGGTGAAAAAGAGGGCTCGGGTGTTGCTTTCTTCTCTCTCTTTCTCTTCTTGTTGCTTTGCTTAAAGAGGGAAAAAGAGGGGGACCAGGAGAGGGGTGGTGCTGCGTGTGGTGGCTGATCAAGGAAGAGAGGAATGGGGTGGTGGTGGTTTGGAGATTTGCCAAAAGGAGAAAAAGGTGAGAGGGAGATACTCACTTGCACATGATACCACACATGAGGTACCTTCGGTGGAGGGGAAAGGAGTAGATGTAGAGGATATTGTTAGCTTAGATTGGGATAAAAAGCTTTTAGTTGGTTTGTCAACTCAAAAGAAAAGCTCAAAAGAAGAGAAGAGGTGGGGAGGAGATGTAGATGGATCTACATTGCATGTGCCATGCAAGGTTGCACCCATGCATGTGTGTGTGAGCACTCATGTGTAGGTATGTGTGAGAGAGAAAAAATGCTTAGAGATTGATGGGAAGATTAGTAGAAAAGGTATCAACAAAGCCAAAAGATCAAACAACAAGGGTTCCAAAATAACACCAACACAAGAGAGAAGGAGGTGAGAAGTTGAAAGGTTATGAAGTGTTCATGTGGCATGCACATAGACAAATGTACAATGATGGTTTTGATGATTTTAAACCTATTGGTAAAAATCAAATAAGCCAATAGATTCCAAGAATTTAATTAGAAGGAGGAAAAATCACAAGTAGTGTTGATATTACATGTGACTAGAGATGGGCTTATTATTGCATGTGTTCTAGGAGCCATAGAGAGAAAGAATACTAGCACACATGTGGATATGAGAGAGGTAAAATATGTGTATAGAATAAACAAGACCATATTGGAAGGGTTGGTGGAATGGATCGACACATGAGCATATGGGTAGAATTAAATCCAAACCAAAAGAAAGGATCCCATATGAACCATGTGTGATGTAAATAGGGCATGATCCTGGACAATGAATAGGGGCTTGTTAGTGATGGAACGAATTGAAGAGATATTCCCTCAACTCCACTTGGGCATTATAGACATGTATCAAGAACCAAATACATTATATCAAGAAGCAAAATAATAATATGCACGACAATGCAAAATGAGTAGAAGAAGCAAAAGAAACGGGGTTTTGTATGATGCTCAAATGCAATGTGGCATGGTGACATGAGCATGATATAATTATGATGCAACAATTATATGTAGGAAGGTAGCATTATATAGACTAGGCTAGTAGCATTGCAATTGTTAGACAATTGGGATGCTACAGCGTACCCATCACAAGTCCAGGTGCATGCTCCGCTTGAACAATGTTGATGTTGTTGGCGCGAGAAACAGTGGACCTGGGCTTGGTGTTGATGTTGAGAGCCCGTGGTGCAGGTGCGCGAGCCGTAGTTGTCGAAGCAGGTCTTGGAGGGGGTGGAGGAAGAGCCTTGTTCATTGGACAGTTCCACTGCTAGTGTCCAAAGTTCCCACAAGTGTAACAAGCACCAGGCGGACGTGGAGAAGCGTAGCCAGGGACTCCGCCAGGCGCTCTAGGGTAGTTGTGGTTGTAGCCCCTAGGAGTAGCGTTGAAGGAGTTTGGTGGCATTGTCGCGTAGCTTGGAGGTCTTGGTGGAGCCGGGAGCGGCGGTGCGGTATTAGGAACCCACACGCGGCGCTTAGAAGGAGCTGTCATAGCTGAAGAGCTTGCTGCCTCACGACTGTGTTTCTTGGACTCCTCGAACACTTGCCTACTGGCTTCTTCCTGTAGAGTTGTATGTTGGATGAGTGATTGCATATTTGATAGATGCATATTTGATAGATGCATTGAGACCTTGCCTGAACCTCTTTTCTTTCTTCTTGTCATCAGAGATCTCATCACCACCATACCGAGAAAGATTCATGAAGTTTCTGATATAGGTGTCGACATTGTCATTGCCATGCTTGAGGTTGAGAAACACCTCCTTCATTCTTTCCATGACAATTTCTGATAGGTATTGCTCTTTGAAAACCCCAGCGAACTGCTCCCAAGTAGGCTAAAAACCAGAGTGGTTTGCCTTCAGGTAATTCTCCTACCATAGAGTTGCATCTCCTTTCAGAAGGTGAGTGGCGCATTTTACCCATTCTTGTTCAGGAACATCAGCAGTCATCAGCAACCTTGACATCTCACGAAGCCAATCATCAGCATCCAGTGGCTGATCAAACACCTCAAAGTGGCATGGGTTAAACTTCAGAAAGTCATTGATGTCTCCTCGCTTGGGAGGTGGAGGTAGCGGGGCAAACTCATTCCTCCTCACACTTTCTTCAAAGCGTTGCTGGTTCTGTTGCATTGTGCCCAAGGCATTAGCAATACTTGCCAACGCAGCTCCTAGTTCAGGTGGTATGTCATCTTCAGTACGGCGTGGTGGTGCCATCCTGTGATTGATATAAAACACAAGTCAGTACCATAATGGAGAATAATAATAATCCAAAATAGTACCAAATTGGAATTAACCAAGATTAAAGGATACAATTTACTGAGGTGATATTAAAATATCAACAAAGTCCAAAACACCTAGAAGATAGTAAGCATATCGCACACGACTGAACAAGGAGTGTGGTACACAAAGCTATCAAAGAAAAAAATTCCCGCAAATTTTGGCATTAAAATACCACTATATGCGCAAAACCACTTAACGAATTAAGATTAGTAACTCTACCAATTCAATATACTAGAGCGAATGATAAAAGTAGTGGTATGGTCGCGACTCCATCCCGCACTCAAAGCATTACTCCGCACATGAATAAGTAAAACACATATCCCAACTCTCTTCCTTCTTAAGATGAACCTAAAGATTAGCAACTACGGAAAACAAACACCCCTAATAAGATAGCGTTGGATAACAAAGAGTAAGACAGATCACGTCGGTTTACAACGAATTAGATAGATCGCGTCGGTTTAGAAAAGCCTGTCGGTATGGAATGTACCAACAGTTGATAACCAAAAGGCAGATAGCAACAACAAGTTGGATACAACAGATAGACAAAGAATTACCCACACACACACACACTTACACAACCTATGGTACTACGGAACCCAGAACACGTGAATCCTAGTTTGAATTTTTAGAAGAGGATTGAAAACGTTACACTTCCTTACCAGAAAAAGGGTGGGTGGGTGGATAAGAAGAAAAATGGAAGCAGTCCTACTCTCACGTTTTGTTTTTTCCTAGTATACATAACTACCAAAATATTTGCTAGACTGACAATGACCATTTTGGCTGAGACCCTGAAGGGAGAAATGGCTCTGATACCAATTGTAACTACCTCGGACCCTACGCTCTAAGTTCAAGCCTGGATGAACCAAAAGTGGATAAGGGATTTTACAGCGGGGGCCTAGGGCCACCCACGTGTAGGCCCGTCGACCGCCCTATCCACTTCCAAGAACATCGGGACAAGAGCGAGCGGCGTAGTCGACAGGCAAAGAGATCAAATACATACACAAGTGAGTATGTATGCAAGCTACCTTACAACAGTTCTCAGAGCCATACCATCTAAAAGAAACAGAAATATTGCAACGCCATACGGCAAGATCCAAATATCCTAGATAGAGATAATAGTTTAGGATAGCTCCTCATACATCAATCAACAGAGTATCAAGCGGAAACGGGAAACAAAATCCGAGTACGGATAAGAAGCAAATCAGTATAAGATGCCACATAAATAAGCACATCCCGCCCATAGATCTCACGGATCCCCATCCCCGGAATCTCTACACCTTGTGATCGTTGCCAACATCGTCTGTTTCCTCCACCCAGTATCCATCTTGCGAATACACCTGTTCATCTGAATCAAACAATTTATCGTGTGAGACCCTAGGGGTACTCAGCAAGTCTTTATGCCTCTAAAGGGGACATATACCTGGGGTGACGCAATTGCAGCAAAAGATAATAACTAACAAGTCTATAGATACTCGTTAACCATCCCCCTAACCAATGATAGGCGGATGTCCGTTAATTAGAAACAACAGTTATAACAGTATAAAGTAACAGATCCATCCTCCTTCTCGCTTACCAACGAGAAAGCGGACGAAAAACCCATCCGTTTGGCAGTTTTATTAATCATTCCATGAATATTGCACTAATTACTGGTCAGATATTTAGTCAAATTAAGGTCGGTACTTTAGTTATGCTTGTCTATGATCGAGAAACTATGCTCCATATCGTCCATAACCGCGGACATGGCTTTCAGAAAGATTTACCCTGCAGGGGTGCACAAATAGCAACACACGCACGATCAACCTCGGAAAAACCAAATTAAAACCCAACGAGGCTTTCACGACAAATCAATCACAGGATTCATAAAATATTTCAGGGGGCCACCCCATTAAGCTACCCGCAATGAAGTTGGCCGGCTCCGAGACGGACCCAAGGTTTGTGCCAATGGATGTAAACGACTGGGAACCCGAAAGTGTGACTGGGCTTGTCGATACCGCGAAAACATTCCACATTCTTAAACAGTACAGGCGCTCCACGCACAATCATAAATAAAGCAGTAAAGCATGGCATAAGTACAGGATAGTAATAAAGCCCCAATCTAGTTTATGGCCCCAAGAAATAAAGTGTGAATCAAGCTCAGGCAAAGGGGATTCATGGTCCCACATGCGGATAGTGCGATAGTCAAGGAACAGGAATCAAGTACTCGAGATCCTACGGGACACAAGTGAGCATGAAAAATCAAATAACAGATATTGCCCATCGGTGCCTCTTTCATTAGTTATCCCATTACTACTTAGGTTAAGTTGTTTAGGTACCTCGTTAACCATCAGACACTCACATACCCTACACATGTTGTTCTACGACTCACATGGCTCAAACAACTCCTGTAGTAGTGGCTCATGGGATGGAGGAACAAGCTCGGTGGGGTTTAAAAGTAAAGGCTATGCCGTACTTGGGATTCAATTTAATGCAATCGTGACTCCATGATGCAAGAGTAAGATAGAAGCAATAGGTACTATATGTATGCAAGCATGTGGTAGTGCTTGCTTGGTAGCTCAGTTGACGCGAGAGATGGATCTGGGTAGTACTCCTGGGATTCCTGATAATTCCCCTGCTCAGCGTCTATTCGAAAAGAACCAAACAAACAAGGGCCAATTTAAATAAAGTGCACAAGCATATGAATAAAATGCGACAAGCAACCAAGCATGCCATGATGAATGATGCACAATTTACATGGCATAGCATAGCATGGCATGGGTGAGATGTGGGGTACAAGAATAAAGCATTTTATTAGGTTTTTAGTCATGTTTTGCTCCCATAAACATTGTTGTATAATTAATATTTACATGATGCATGCTTCAAATCATGTCATAGAATGCATAAACAGAACGGGCTCGTCGAGCTGATCGTTTTTGACATATTATTTGTCAAATTTGGAGTTATAGAATTAAAGTTATTAATTAATTGAGAAAAGGCATTTATTGCAAATTTAATCATCTCGAAAATTTAAATTAGTCAAACATTATTTTGGATGGCATATTTGAACTCCTCATATTTTTCTAATTCAAAAACATATATTATTTGGATTTATCAATAAAAAGTTATTAATTTCTGGAATTAAAACCATATTAAACAATTTCTGAAATTATTTTTATTAACAGGAAAAGAACAAAGACTTTTGTACACATCTGAACCTAGCCACAGACGCTGACGTGTGGGGCCTGCGCTGAGCTGGCGAAACGGTGCGCGGCAGAGCTTTCTCACCGTGGCTGAGATGAGCCTAGTGACTGACGGATGGGCCCGAGCCTCACGCGGGCCCACGAGCCAGCGGGTGAGAGGGTAGATGACACGCGGCACAGCCGGGGACTGCGCATTGAGGAAACCCAGATGTGCGGTGCCTTTTTGTAAGATTACCAAAGCGGCTGACCGGTGGGCCTGTGTGGAGCGCGGGTTGAGCAAACAAAAAGGCCAGGGGGTAAACGGGAAAAGGACCGCGCAACACACCGGCGTACTGTTTTTCTTCCTGCATCTGATGGAACTATCGCTCGCGAAACACATGCGCGGCATGGAATCGAACCCGCGACGCGGCGCGTTCGCAGACGGCGGCTACAACTGCGGCTGCCTGGGCTTGGTGTTGGATAACGGCTGCGCGGCCAAAAGACCCTACCGCGACGCGACGGCGGAGAAGCAACAACGAGCACCGTGCATAGAGGGCATTCGACGGAAAGGCAGGCGCGTCCAGGAAGAGACGGTCAGAGGGAGTTTGTCAAGGGGGATCAGCGGCTCACCGTGGGTGTGCTGGCGGCGTTGGATCGGGTCGGGGCGTAGGCAGACGGCGGCGATGCTGGCGCACGGCGGGCCTAGGATTTTGTTGGCATCGGCGGGGTGCAGCAGGGCCAGGACTTCTCCTCCTCGTCTTCAGGTACAGGGGCGGTGCTAGGGCTCGACTGCTTCTTCCTCGACACCAGACGTCGCGCCCTTCTCCTTACTACGGTGGTGGCGAGCAGATGCATACGGTGGGGTGGAGATGGGAGAGAGGGGGTAGCAGGGGCAGATGGAGGGAGGCACAGCGACTGGGCAGGGCCCTGGGGATCTGGAGATCGACGCAGCAGGGAGGGGGAGTAGATAAGGCAGAGGGGAGGGTGCACATGGATTAGCCGGGGTGGAAAAGGTGGTGTGGCCACCTCCCTCTTCTCTCTCTCTCGGGTCAGTGGACTAGGTAGGGCCTGGGCAGCTGGACGCCTGGGCCTGTCTTGACTAGCAAGAAGGCCAGCTAGGAGGGTTGAAGGGTGGGGGCACAAGTGTTGGTCACATGGCATAGACATGACTTGGTCATGCCATGGTGGCTCGGGTGGGGTAGCTAGGTTGGGGTAGCTAGGTTGGGGAGGTGGTGGCCTTGGCCGAGCCAAGCCACAAGGGTTGGTGGTCACGGTTTGGGGGAATGGTGAGTGTGTGAGTAGCTAGGTGTAGTGTTGTGTAGGGTTAGGGTTAGATAGGGAGGTTAGGGTTAGGGTTTGATGATGGCACAAGATAGATAAATAGAGGGAGAGAGGCTAGGCTTGATCATGAGGAAGAGGATAGCTAGGTAAAAGAGGGTTTTAACTAAAGAAAAGAGGCCTAGCTCAACCTTGCACAAATGCATGCAATATTGTGCAAGCAAGATAGGGAGATGGTGCCTTTTAAAGGGTTGGTATTTAACTTGAGCCAACTTGACTTGATTTCAAAGAAGCCATGCTCCACTCGAAAACCAAAGAAAAGGGAGGAGGTTGATCTTGCATGGCCCATGCATAAATAATAAATGCCATGTTTATTCTTGTGAAAACAATTGTGAATACCATGGGCATTTATTAATACATGCTTCCAAAAATATGGAATTAAGGCCAAGCCAAAAGAAAAGAGTTCGTGTCCCAAGTGGAATAGATGGAATATGCTCATATGTGAATATAAATTGGGAATTCTAGTGTGTGTGTTCCACTAGATGCATAAATAGACTCAATATGTTCCAACATGCGCATACATTCATAAACAAACCATATGGAAGCTTCACAAGGCATTCTACTCACATAGCATGCAAAGATGGCCATGTGGCTCTCCACATATCAATATTGTGAAACAACATGATGCATATCTGGGAGCATGTGGAAGTAGAAGTGGATCCATCTTAAATATATGTGAGCTAGACAAGAGCCAAAAGAAGTGCAAAAGCCCACATATAGTTTGGATGGTGTAATTATGGGGTGGTGACAAAGAAAGGTGGTGGAGTTAAAAGAGAGATGCCCCCAACTCAACTTGGGCATGAGTAATTCATCAAGAAGCAAATACATTTTATTAAGAACCAACTACAATTGATAAATGCATATGAGACAAAAACCAAATGAAAAGGGTTTTATATGATGCTCAAATGCAAAGTGGCATGATGACATGAGCATGATATAATTATGATGCAACAATTATATGTAGGAAGGTAGCATTTTATTATTAGACCATGTAGCATTACAGATGTTAGACAGATGGGATGCTACAGTAAACAACCCCGGGCAATTCGAAGCACCCCCACCATGCTCGTTGCCCACTAACTCGCGCCACCGCGGTCTTCCCATCACCATCGTCATCGTCTCATCGTGCTCGCCAGCAAGCAGCTCGCAAGACGGAGGAACAAAACATAGAGGAAGGAACGCACCTCCCCCGCCGAGAGGCTTCCATCATCCGGACAGGGCAGCTGGGATACACCAAGCCCAGACGGGCCCGGCCAGGCCCCAGGGGGGCCGTAAAGTCCTTGTTGCCTTGCTGCAATAGGCTAGCCACTGTGTCAATGTCCACACCATGAGCTTTGTCATCTCCATCATCTCTAGGAGGCATCACAGAGGTGGACACGCCAGCCCACCGAAGTCTAGATCGGGCCTGAGGGGCCTGGATATGAGCCGGGAGTAGGGATGTAAATGGTACGGATAATTTCCGCTCCAAATCCGCATCCGCGTCCGTTTTTGAGGATATGGTATGCATTTTTAGATATCCTGCGGATATGGATGAGGATGCGGATATTTGTTGAACGGATATTCGACGGATATGGTAGCGGATATGGTATTGATGATATCCGACGGATAAGGATAATCTGATATTTTATGCGGATTATCCGAGGTACTCAAATAGGATAATCCGATAAATTTAGCACAACCCCAATATCCAGACAATCTAGTTAGTGTATCGGCTAGCTATGCATGCTACATATGCATGTTATACTATGCTATTACCAATCTTGTACTTTTATACTACTGTTATCTAGTGTTGCACGCTTTCTTGTCATTTTCTTTTGCATAAACTAAATAAATTTTTATTTTTCTACGTGTATTTGTTCGATTATCCTCTTCCGATCCGAGTCCACTCTGAATCCGCTCCATATCCATAATCCGATATAATCTGCATCCGGCTATTATCCGCTCCGATCCGAATCCACCAAAAAAATATGGTAATAGCAATATCCGATCCGATCCGATCCGTTTACATCCCTAGCCGGGAGGAACCGACGCCAAACATCGTGCCTACCGCTGCAACGCCCCGCCTTGCCTTCTACGTCGTCATCACCAACAGCGCTAGGAGCTCAAAGGAGGATGCATCGGCCCGCCGGAGCCCAGATCGGGCCCGACGGGCTCGGATTTGGGCCGGGAAGACCGATGCCATGTCCGATGCTGGAGCCCCATCTGCCGCCGCCAAGCCTTAGCGCCGCCGCCCAACGCCACCTAGAAGAAGCCCGGGTAGCATCTTCTCGAGGATCACCGCTGCCAGGGAGGAGGGTCGGCCTCGACTACCACCTATGGCGTAGGGAGAGGACAACCGCCATAGCCGGCGCCACCTGGGCCTCGCCCGGGACCCCTGCGGCGGCGGCAGTGGGGGGAGGGAGGGAGGAGGTGTCTAGTTGCCCAGAGTGGAGGGGACCGTGCCCGTCACCCTCGGGGGCAGGAGCGCGGGGTAGGTCCTAATTAGAAATCGACCAATCTCCAAGACGATGCTTCCAAAATATTAATGCATCTCTCTTTTTTCAACGAAGCTATGAAACGGAATGTACAAACAATCGGTATGCTG
Organism: Avena eriantha; assembly: GCA_910589775.1. Classification (NCBI taxonomy): domain Eukaryota; kingdom Viridiplantae; phylum Streptophyta; class Magnoliopsida; order Poales; family Poaceae; genus Avena; species Avena eriantha. The sequence continues at coordinate 376,386,164 of OU342742.1, read as the reverse complement.
AGTACGATGAGAATAAAATTAGATGTGTTGGATGTTCACATTCTTATTTCTCTTAAGCCGAGACTGAAAGATTGCGGAAGTATAAATTGTATTGATATTGCAAGAGGTAATTACATCGTGAGCCCTTAGGCTGTTTATATAGTACTAGAAGACTTGGAGGGGCAAGAAGACTACTAGAGATAGAATTGGATTACAAACTTAAACTACCAAATATATCTAGCCGTAACATACTCCAAAACCCCCCGGCAGTCGGATCGGTAGTGACGCGGTTGGTCTGACTGGAGAATAAGCCGATGTCGATGTAGCCGGGAGTGAGGGCGATGTAGTTATGGTCGATGGTGCCTTTGGGGAAGTTATCGCCGTTGATAAAGTCAATGATGTTGTTGTGTTGTGGTCGATGTCGTCGTTGAGCCTGGAGAATTCGCCGTAGTAGTTAAGGTAGACGTAGTTCGGGTCGAAGTAGCTCGACCCGCAATGTCGAGCTTGCCAGACTCGGGAGCGTGTCGGGGACGAAGGCACGCGTTGGTGTTGCTAATATCGGACGTGCAAAGACAGGGACCATCATGAGCCATGCGTGCCAGAGCCGGATTGAGGAGCAAAGAAATTTTTCCGTAAACGGTTGGTGTAGAAGTTGTCCGCCGTGTCGGAGTAGACGAAGTGGCTGCAGGAAGAAAAATTGAGCACGAACTTGTGTAAATAAAAATTATACTGCGACCCTGGCGGCAAGGTTGTGCTGGACGAAGACGAAGGTGGTAGTTGTCGATGGCGATTGAATTGTAGCGATAGTTGATTTCAGGGATTACACCCGTATTTTTCGCTTGTATGAGCGCGGCGTCGCTCGTGGAGAAGAACTTGTTGGTGTTAACGATGACCACGATTGGTGGTGCCGACGATGATGTTGGTGTAGATGGTTGTCGGCGATGATGACCACGGTTGATGAAGTTGCAGCCCTTTGTTGATGGCGAGGCGCGTACTTAGGGATGTGTGTCCCGGTCGATGTCGGCGAAGACAGGCCAGCGTGGTGACGACGTGAGGACGGAGAAGCCGACGTAGCGCGTGACCTTGGACACCGCGCGGAGCCTCCTTGGCACGATCGTTGGCGATGATTTGCCGGAGATGAGTCGACGCCGAGGTTGAAGTAGAGGCGCGTGATGACGATATGCGGCTGTTGACGACGGAATCCGGTCTATGATAGGAGAAATAAGAAGAAACGCCGGTCAAGTGGCCGACGAGAAAATTTTGCGAAGAAGATCTAATCTACTATTGCACAGCCCTCGGCGGAGAAGGATCTCCCCGGGGGCGACGCGGTGGTGGCTAAACCCTAGGCCGAGGAGCGACCCGCTCTGACACCATGAAAGATTGCGAAAGTATAGATTGTATTGATATTGCAAGAGGTGATTATATCATGAGCCCTAGTACTAGAAGACTTGGGGCAAGAAAACTACTAGAGATAGAATTGGATTATAAACTTAAACTACTAAATATATCTAGCCATAACATACTCCAACTAACGTAGGGTGAGTGTTGAAATATATTGCCTAACTCTTTCCATCAGTTCGGACTGTTGGTTGCGTTGGCTAGTGTATGCAATTCAATAGAGACGGTTGACGTCTTTATCATCCATCGCCATTTTCTTTTAAAAATTTATGACGGTGATAAATGAACAGTGAGCCTGAGGGACAATCTAAAAGGGAGAAATAGAAAAGATGCATTGGAAATGGAGCCATATGAGAAAATCATTGGCTAGAAAGGACGAAAACAACTGGAAAAGAGGTAGAATATGCAAAATCGTAGGAAGGATGAACACAGTACTTAATCCTTCTCGTATTATAATGCATATTATATTTGGTCAAAGTCATATTTTATAAACTTTGATCAAAAGTAGTTTTTTACTACGGAGGAAGCGGGTGGAACACGGTGTGTTCGTTGTGACGCAATAAACTACGCTCTCCCTGTCTTTTTAGGAAAACGTTATTTTATGTCATTATTTTTTAGGATTTATGTTCCGTAGCAACGCTCGGGCACTATATTTATATTTCTAGTACTAAAAATAGGCTAAAGTTTTACGCATCACCGGTTAATCCGCAATGTGCTGATATTTGCATGTGCCACACGAACCGGAGAGGCTTTGGCCTTGGAATCGCACCAAGACGCTGCTTTGGTGCCCTTGGGATCATCCCGAGGCGCTGCTGCGGCGTACTCAGGGTCTGCGTTTCCTGCTGCTATCGGTATAGTGTCGGATGCGGGCAGATGTTCCGTGCCGGTTGCAGCGACCAAGGACGCGAGCGCTCCTTCTCCGCGCGCGGCACGTCACGTCGAACAGACAACGCCGGCAGTCCTGGACGTGACAACGTTGGGGATTTTTTTACAAATATGCATGTTTGCAAAACGGCATCGCTAAAACTGCCCATGTTGCCTATTAAATGACAAAAATACCCTGGCAGAAGAAAGAAAAACCGATACGTGGCTCTTCACACCATTGTGCACGGCGGAGTAGACATCCCACCACAAGGACAGGCGGAAAGGGCATCCCGCCCTTGTCATTGGCGGAAAGGGAGTGGGTCATGCCAACATGCTGGTGGAAAGTTCTTTCCGCCTTTGGACTTGGCGGGATGAACATGCAGTACAGATTCTCAGTTTTCATGGCCAGTCGTCGACTCCCTTTCCCAGACATGCATGGTATCATGGCCGGCTGCTGACCACTGATAGCTTAATTAGCTCCATGAGAGTGATCAAGTCACCTGGTATCCTTTAGCAGGAGGGTAGAAGCAGCCTTCTCGGCTCTTTTCCATAATATGTCAATTTGATATAATATATATTGCTATATTTATTGATCTATATTATTATCCTCAATTTTATATAGATATAGATGAATCTAGTCTAAATACTTAACGAGATACATATGAATCTAGATAAAGTTAGGAACACTAAAATAAAAACCAAGAAAACTATAAAGTTAGTCTTGACTTAGATAAAAGCTAGAAATATAGTTATTTGTAGAGGGAGGACGTAGTACATGTTAAGTTAAATATTAGCAGGTGTGTATTTAATTATTAATTATAATACTCCTAGGAACGATGTGTTATTAGTTAGTTGCTTTTGAAAACGTGATACACTTAGTATGAACAATTTGTATCTAGGAACGATGAACAATTAATCACCAATTAGAGACACCGGGACATTAGAATCTTGTACACGCGTCAATCACGCAGAATTCAGAATCCTGCATGCGCATCAATGTCCTGTGATAAATCCCGGCTGCCAGCTTGTTATTCGCCCCGCCAAGTCCAGAGGCCACAAGTTCCTTCCGCCAGCGCGTTGACATTGTTAAGAATTTAATACACGTCTATTTATTTTCATCAGTTCGGACTTTTGGTTTAGATGGCTAGTGCATTAATTCAATATGGTATCAGAGCCAAGAGGTCTCAAGTGCAATACCCTGCTCACGTAGTATTAAGAAAAGATTATGCGGCCTGCACCGAACCCACGCTAAGGACTAAAATAGCTTAGACGTGAAGGGAAGTGTTAAGAATATAATACACGTCTAGCCCTTTCTATTAGTTCGGACTTTTGGTTTAGATGACTAGTGCATTAATTTAACAGACATGACCACTCCCTTTCCGCCAGTGACAAGCGCGGGATCTACTTTCCGCCAGTCCCCGCGACGGAATGCCTACTCCGTCGTGCGCAGTGGTGGGAAGAGCCACGTGTCGACTTTTGCACCTCCTGCCAGGGCATTTTTGCCATTAGATTCACGACGCAGGCAGTTTTAGCTATGCCGATTTGCAGATGGACATATTTGTAAAAAAATCGGGGGAGGGTGAGCAGCTTTTGGTTGACGCAACATCGCGTGCTTCGGATGCGAACACTGATGCTCCACTAATTGTTGCACATGCACGTGAGATACCTGATTTGAATAGGCATGTAAAAACAAGGTTTTGAGGGGGCATTGGCGTTGACGCAAAATTCACCTGATGCAGCAAAAGAAGGTAGTACTACTGTAGCTATTTTAATGAGTTGGCTTTAAATTTACCCACTGATCCGAATGTGGCTCCATGTGAGTTGGATTTCAATTTACTTGTTGATCCGATTGTGGCTCCATGCGACGTTTCAGGAGCAAAAGTTGCATCACCTCTGAGTAAAGAAAATGAATCCGCTATTTTCAAGTCTTCTAAAAATAGTGACGTGGTTCACAACACCGTTGAACATTCTGGTATGGTTTTAAATGAGTCTTTATTTTCATGTTGTGTTATTTCAAAGGTGGATGGTATTGATGATTCTAATATGGATACTAAAAATTTGATGGTACGCATAATAAAAATAGTGTAGTGACATCACAAAAGCGTGCACCGCCTATGGAGGAGGTGATTGCTTTTGGAGGGATACCTTTGATAGTGGCAACTCAAGTATGGACTAGCCAGGGGCGGAGACAGGGGCGAGCAGGGGCTAGACCTCCCCCCCCCCCCACCCCAACGATCGCCCCCCCCCCCCCCCCCCCCCTATACATCTGTACGGCTTATTACCTCTACTAATCATGTAATTAGTCTTAAAAGGCCTAGGTTTAGTATTGGTACAGCTAGATATGTACTCATTCAAGCCCAAAAAATAGCCCATTAAACGATCCTGGAGGGTTAGAGACCTGAGAAGTATCGATGGTGGTTGTTTCCGTCTGTAATTTGCTCCGACGGAACCTCCTCCTGGCGCCGTCCATTGATCTATTTGGCCTAGGGTTCCCGTCTCAGTCGCAAACTAGGTCTCCATCCCCATGAGGCCACACATACGAGGCAACGGACGCTGCCGCGATGCCCTCATGTCGTCGTGCTGCCGGCATCCTACCTCCGTGTCGCTAGCTCCATCAAACCCATAAAGCACCACACTCAAATATGAAGGCAGTTATGCACATACCATATACCAGTACTAGCAGTAGCAGCTTCTTGTGATTGCAATCGATTAGTCTGTCTGCATTTGCATATAAGGCGGTTGATTTTTTTCCCGTGTGACGATGGATTTATTTAGGGACCCATCTAATTACTAGCAGGATGTATTTCTCTAATCAGAGAAAAGGGTAAACAACATTATAAATAATTACAAGACAGTTACGTCCTAAACTTGATGAAATAGAAATTTGGTTTTCTTTCATACTGCCAAACATTTCTGTTGAGGGTTGTGCTGTTGGGGCGTCGCCGCTTGTGGTTTCTTTGGCACGGGCCTTGTCTTGTACCTTGGTCGGCCTACCCATCGTCTTCCATGCCGGAGCCCTCGCCGTTGTGGTTGCCATTGTCACGACTAGAGTCTCAGGGCAGAGCAGCGTCGTGTGTCACTCGGATCTCAACGGGATATCGCAACGGGATCTCATAGCTTGACGCCGGTTTATAGACTTGATATATATGCTTTCTTATCCCGTCACAAAAAAATTATTCGCCCCCCTCATGTTTGAATCCTGGCTCTGCCCTTGGGTCCAGCTCACGCATTCAAGGACAACCCAATGCAGATGCTTCGTAGATGGAGAGGGCTATGATGAATGCACATGCTTTCCATACTGCAATTGGCTCAGGTACAACATCACCACCAACACACTCTATTTTGTCAATTGATGATAATGTAATTGTGAGTAGAGCAAATAGAATTGGGGTTTCCCTAGGAGTGCAATCCACCAGTCTATTGAATTTGTAACAAGTATTAAAGGATTGGAGGAGGAAAGAACTTTAATCATGCTTCATAAGAATATTTATGATTCCATTGATGGGGATATTGGCCCCTCAAATCTTGTGGTCTCAAAAGTATCGAGTTTATGTGAAGACCTAGTTGACGATGAAGAGGGTAAGGTTGTCTTAGATGATAAATTGGGTCATTTAATGAAAAACACCAATCCTACAAAACCTCAACATAGGAAGGTATATGATGTATCTAACGTACGAAGGAGTACTAGGAAAAGAACTAAAAAATCTTTTTCATAATGCAAAATTTAAAAGGAATGACTTGGAATAGTGAGGGGTTTAAAGATCAGGCAAAACACCTATTTGTAAAAGAATTGATTCGGGAACATCGACTAGATTTCATTGCCTTGTTAGAGACAGGAAGGTCTAATTTCGCGGTTCCGTTCCTAAAACAACTTGCAGCTAGGTTGGATTTTGTATGGTTTTATTTACCGCCTCATGGAAGATCTGGGGGTATTTTGGTGGGCCTTTAAAATGATACTCTCCAAGTGCTAAAGGTAAGCAGTGGGGATTAAGTGTCAAATACCTATCAAATGTAAAAGAGATGGCTTTCAGTGGGTTTTTGTACCCGTTTATGGTGTTGCTCAAGAGTCACATAAAGCGGATTTCCTTCCTGAAATGGTACGTATGTGTTATTCAGAACCTTTACCACTGTTGGTATGGTCCAAAGAGGAGAAAAACATTGATAACTTTAATACACACTGGCCTTTTGTATTTAATGTTATCATTGAGAGTCTCGACCTTAGGGAAATTGTCCTTTCAGACAGACAATTCACTTGAGCGAATCGTAGAGAAATAACAACTTTTGAAAAACCTGACCGAATTTTGGCCAGTGTTGAATGGGAACATGAATTCCCACTTGTTTCAATGCACGCGCTTACACGTACTATGCCAGATCATACTCCACTTCTTATTCACTTGGGAGTGAAAGCACATATATGAAACAAATCGAGATTTTCCTTTTGAGTTGTATTGGTTACAACACGAAGGTTTGTATGACATGATTGCCAAGGAATGGTCCTCTATTTCTGAAGGACATAACCCTATGGAGCGGTGGCTAAATGAGATACATCATTTGAGGAAGTTTCTAAAAGGATGGGCAAAAAACTTGAGTGGGAAATACAAAAAATAGAAAAAAAGATTACTTTCTATCATTGATGATCTTGATTTAAAGGCCGAGAACGTTGAGTTTTAATGAGCACATGACCTAGCCTAATAAACATAGCTTAATACCACCTCATGGGTTAACTTCCTCTATTTCAACATCCCGCCGCACCTGAAGCTGTCTCGGGTGTTCTTTCCCACCCTCACCGTCGGAGGTCGTCACAGTATCCACTTGACCGCAATGCGTCTGAATATGGTTAATTCCAGGACAGGGTGAAGCAGGAAGGATAGAAAGTGTAAAATCATTTTTTTTGGAAAATTAGAAGTTGTATTTTGTGATAAAAATTGAGGAATCTGATAAGATGTTAAAACTCCCAAAGTCTCGTTTCCGAGATGTGCCAACATATGCTGCAGCCTGCAGTAGTCCTGGCATAATTGGTTTAGCTTGCCGGCTCATACAATGTTTTTTAGCGTCCAATGTGTGACAACCTATAAGCTACAGTACTCTCGGTTGGTCAGTCCTGCAACTTATCGTACATGTAATTAAAACATGCAAATATTCCTATGATCAGTCCGTATATTTCACTGCCTCTTTGTTTGCACACCAACGAACCCTTGTTTTTAATTGCACTAATTCTCTGTCACTCATGGATTAGTTTGTGCGATACTTGATTCTGTCTTGATTGCTTTGTCGTTCGAAAGATCGAACACACCATCATGATATTCACAAAGAAGAAATCTACCGTTCTTCGGTTGCCCGCACGCCAGGCAAGTAGCCTCTAGGCTCCTAGTTGATATTGCGCTGCAACCCATTGGCTAGCTCTATTAGGCGTTGCGAGGCCGTGACGCTAGAATCATGGACTACCGTGACCTCCTACGACCACTTACTGAAGACCTCTGGCTATGGTGGCAACCGCCTCGTCAACAAGCTGAGAGAGCCTATCCAAGGTCACCCAGGCCAGCCGTAAGCGGCGCCGAGGCGGTGACTTGGGCTTTAGCCAGGCATTGGAAGTAATGCGCGTCTATGCCCAGTGCAGATGCTGAGCCTGTGCATGCTTCATATCCGTCAATCTAGGACTTCCCTTGCCTTAGGTGGCAAGCGAACTCCAGCAAATCCACACCATCGATTTGATGGGGACTTTTATAGTACGATTTCTAGGGGATTCACACGCGGAGAGGGCTTTATATAGGTAGATTTTTTTAGGGCGAGGGGACTCGATTCTGGATTATTACCGAACTCGACGTTCTTCTTCTCTCTCCTTGGTGTGATGCACCAACGGGTAGTCTTGCGACGTAAAGAATCCAACCCATACCCAACGATTGATCCTATAGTAGAAAAAAGCACATGATGTATGAGCCCACACATAGCCAGCTGATTGGGAATCCTATGTCTACCCAACAAGATAGATAGAGGAAGAGATAAGTTGACTTTAATTGGACTCTCCTCATCTGGCTGTGTACGTATAGACAACAAGGCGCACTGACGGACGGATGAAGGCGCACTATGACGGACCGAGATATAAATCTTCCTTCCTTTATTATTAGGTATAGATGAGGTCTTAACGGATGCTAATGATCAAATTACCACACTTAGAGAGACAAGAAGATTAAGTGGGCTCAACGAGCTAAAGTTAAACATCTCCAAGAAGAGGGAATAATACAAAATACTTTCATTTAATTGCAAATGGTAAAAATATGAAGAAAAAAGCTTGAACAGGATGAAGGAACCATTGTGGGAGAAGATAACTTTAAAGTGTATATTAATGAATATTATAAAAAGCTCTTTGTGGAGTCTTCACAAACAAATATTTTGATGATGGAAGATAATACACATGATATACCGCAGCTCACACCTGAGGAGAATAGTATTCTTACAAATCCCTTTACTAAAGAGGAAGTGTATGAAGCTATCTCCCAAATGGAGTATAATGATACTGCTGGACCGGATGGGTTTCTAACAGAGTTTTATCAAAATAATTGCGATGTGATTAAAAGTGATATCATGGCTCTCTTCGGTCAACTTGATTCAAGGAATTTACCCCTTTTTAAATTGAATTTTGGGTCATCACTTTATTACCCAAAAAAGAAAATATGGTACAAATACAACAATATCGACCCATATGCTTGTTGAATGTTAGCTTTAAATTTTTCACTAAAATAGGGACTAATCGTATCATGGAGATTGCTCCAAAGGTAATTAGAACTACTCAATCCGCTTTTATGTCGGAACAACACATTCTTGAAGGGGTTGTGGTCCTTCATGAGACCATCCATGAGCTTCACCGGAAGAAAATTGATGGGGTGCTATTTTAAATTGATTTCATAAAGTCTTATGATAAAGTTAAATGGTCTTTCCTCCAACAAACATTGCACATGAAAGGGTTCGCACTATAGTGGTGCAATTTGATTTCGTAGTTTGTTCAGGGAGGTAGTATTGGCATACGGTTAATGATGATATTAGACATTATTTTCAAACAATAAAGGGGCTTTAACAAGGAGATCAACAATCTCCGATGCTTTTTAATATTGTTGTACATATGGTAGCTATCCTTATTGCTAGAGCAAAAGAGGATGGTCGGGTTGGTGGCCTCATTCCTCATCTTGTTGAGGGGGGAGGTTTCAATCCTATAATATGTAGATGGCACTATTTTATTTATGGATCACAATATACAGAAGGTCGTGAACAGAAAATTAATATTGTGCATCTTTGAACAACTGTTAGGGTTAAAAATTAATTTCCGCAAAAGCGAGATATTTTGTTTTCGTAAAGCAAAGGACGAGGAGAAGCAATATAAACAAATAAAAAACTTAAATATTCATATTGGTATCCCTTAGAAACTCGATCTGAAGGAAAATTGGGTTGCTGGAAGGGCAAGCTATTATCATACGGAGATCACTTGGTCCTAATTAATTCTGTATTAACAAGTTTACCGATATTCATGTTATCATTTCTTGAAATACCTAAAGGGGTAAGTAAACAACTGGATTTTTATAGGTATCGCTTTTTTATAGCAAAGTGATGAGAATAAAAAATACAGACTAAACAAATGGAACATAATATGTAGACCCAAAGATCAAGGCGGTCTAGGTATTAAAGTGTTGGAAATCAAAAATAGATGTTTGTGGAGCAAATGGCTCTATAAACTAATGCATGAAGAAGGTGTGTGACAAAAACTGTTACAAAACAAGTATTTAAGTCAGAAAAAGTTGTCCAAAGTCCAAGTGAAACTGACTGATTCTCCACTTTGGAAAGGACTGATGCGAGTAAAGAATGAATTCTTTGTTAGAGGTCATTTTAACATTGGGAATGGTGTTACTATTAGGTTTTGGGAGGATATATGGTTGGGAGATACACCGCTAACACAACAATATCTATAATTATACAATATTGTGCAACAGAATAATCTTTTTGTGTCACATGTATTAAGTTAGGTACCACTAAACATCGGTTTCATGAGGGTACTTAACGGTAATAAGTGGACTGCTTGGATACACTTATGTCAACGACTTATGATGGTACAGTTGTCAAATGAAGAGGATAAATTTGTGCGGAACTTAGCATTGTCTGCGGTGTCCACAGTAAAATCCATGTATGCAGATCTCATGAATGATCATATAGTCTTCTTCCGAAAATATCTTTGGAAATTAAAAACCTCCTGAAGATTATTTTTTTATGAGGTTCCTTCAAAATAAGGTTCTTCTTACAAAGGATAATCTAGTTAAATGGAATTGGGTAGGATGTACAAATTGTTGCTTCTGTGGGTCACCGGAAACTATAGAACATTTGTTTATACCATGCCCTTTGGCTCACCTTTTGTGGCACATTGTCAATTTTGATCTCGATCTACCCCTCCAACTAATATAATAAATATGTTTAGAAATTTGTTGAATGGAGTGGACAAATCATCTAAGGCTAGGCTAGAGTTCGTATTGGTGTCCCTATCTTAGTTTGGTCTATTTGAAGATGCGGAAATGACATTATCTTTAACAAAATAAAAAATCTGATTTTTTGCAGGTTATCCATATAGTGGCAGATTGGGTGAAACTATGGATGCTCATATCTATGTCGACTAGCGGGATACTATGCCTACTAGCTGCAGCCATTTGTTGACGGTCGCCCACCACATATTTGGCCAGTCGTGTTGGCAGCCGCTTAGTCGACTACGGGATGACTAGACTTTTTTTGCTTCAATTTGTTCGCTGTTTGATCCATGTATCAACACTAAGCAACCCATGATTTGTAATGATTGAATGTTGGTAAATTTTTAATAAAGGCTGTGTGCATCAACCCATGCAGAGGCCAGGGTTTTTACCCTTTTCGAAAAAAAATCAAGCATAATCATAGGACACACATGACACTAACAAATCCCTTTTGCATTTCTTTAATGATTAATTAGTAAAATTTTAGGTCTCATGACATAAAACTTTACACAAAATACTCACGAAATAACTAGACATTTAACAAATGGCAAGCAGAAACTATTTAAAGATTGTACATGACACTTGATAAATATAGATTACCTCATGGATATTGATGCCTACTTGCATAATCATCGGCCAAAGAAAATACCCAACAACCAAGACATTTGTGAGCCTCATACATTTTTCAAGGATGAAGTCAGCGAATCTAGGGACAAGCACAAGCTGCTATTGTACATTGCACCAGGTTCGATAACCCATCCATAAAAAACATACATTGTAGCACATTTTAATCATTGGCGCTACAAGGAATTTTACTACATGCGGCACACTACAATTGTAGTATATAGGGACAAAACTTACGGCATGTAGGGATCTAGCAGTCAGACGATGAACAAAAAACCCATTCAAAGGAAATGCACAAACATGAATAATACATCATAGTCTGATTAGATAAAAATAAAACTATAGTTGTACTCGGTCGATCGGAGGTTGTGTAATCCTCAATACAAGAAGAAGCCAACGATGGGTCAAGAAATTGCCCAAATATGGCCGCAATCTTAATCCTCAATACTTCGAACCCTAGGCACTTAGACAGAACGGTTATCTAACCAGATATGAATTGCATGTCAGGCGGGACTCATGTGCGCGTCATCTACTTGCAGATCCAAGAAGGCCAAACCTACGTAAGTGTGAGATGAGCGCTTACCGCCATTGACGAGTTGTCGAGGATGGGGTCGAGGTAGGACTGAACGGGGATGTCGACAAGGCCGTCAGTTCGAGGTTGCGGTCACGGTGGATGTTCAGGTCATAGCCGCCGTTCTCATCTTCCTCGCACCGTCGCGAAGGATGGGTCGGTGGTAGTGCAACCAGCGACATGATGTGATAGGAAGAGTGAGAGTGAGACGAGGGAAGTGAGAGAGTGAGGGGATGGTGAGGGGATTTATGGAGCGTGTTCTCGAAGGGACGCGACGTCCCCCTCTCCTTATCCACACGTGCAGCAGAGACCATGCGCTGCAATGGGCATGGCTCCACGAAAACTATTGATTCTGCACATTACAGCGAGCCTGTCCTAGAGTGTTTTAAAGTCCGTGTTGGCAATATAAGGAAGGCCGGGCAGACAAACAACTAGCCAAACTTCCTCTCCACAGAATTGCCTGGGCCTCGGCCAACCTATCAAATGCGTCCTTACTGATTCCACTAGCTAACCAGCTTAGCGTGACTAAAACGAATGAAATGGGCTGGCCCACAACGTGATTCAGGTGGGAGGCGAATAGCATTTGCGCTATAGGGGTGGGTGACGCCAGAAAAAGCAAACTGCAGCTGCCCCACGACGAAAAAATATCCACAATCCCACACTGATCCCCGCTTTTTTTGAACATAAAGATACATTAACATTATCAGACACAGTACATCATGGCTCTGAAAAAGGAGCAAGAAACATGAAATGAAAAGTAGCATAACCGAAAAACAGATGAAGATAATGTGTGACACTGGCACCGAAGACTACAAGAGGAACCAAACAGTGATCGCCCATCCGTCGACAACTCGGATCCGAAAGTGTCGCAACTATAGTCTTCAAAGGCCTCTATGCTCCAAACCAGTTGATGCCTCGCGGGTGATTCTCCCGACAGTCTATCTGGCGTATGCATCTAAGGAAAAGTTAGAGTATTGAGCTGTAGATTTCGAATGCCCTTCACCGAGCTCAAACTCATGGGTCCCGTCATTGAATCTGAGGAACCACAACGAAAATGTTGTCATCCACTGCCGATGGATCAACCGGAACAACAGGGATGGTGTCAACTGATCAACGAACCAACAAAACCGTGTGCTTGTAAACATTGAGGGAACATCTTGCTCAATAATTTGCTTAGTACCACGAGAAATTTGCATCAAGATCATTTGGGAGTGATGCTCAGTTGATTCCAATTCAGCAATCCAAACCTCTAATATGGCAATAATAATTAGATATGTAGGTCTGCCGCCAACTGAATACTCATGTGTGTGAATAATAAAGGCATTATCTTGACTCGGCAGATTCACACATATCCATGGATTCCATTTTAAACAATCCAAGTTCTGGGCCTCATGCTGAATTGACCGGAATGCAAACTTTATGATCTCCAATTGAGAGAAGCCAAAGATTTCATACTGAATTGTAGGGATCAAAAATCGGTCAGGCCTGACCTCAGAGAGCTGTTGCAGATGAAAAAGTAAGATCTAGCTTTGAAGCCAACGGAGCTTCACGTCTTCATCTTGATTACGTGCCATCTTGATGCAAAAAGGGAGGTCCCTGCCAAGGCCCGCCGAGAAGAATCCAAGCTCCTCGGGAAAGGCAGCGCAGCAGCACAACCTCACAACCTGCTCCCAGCTACTGATTCCTGCATCCCAGCAATAACCCGCCTCCACACGCACCCGCATCCATGGTCTCTCCCACAGCTCGGGATCCGCAGTGGAGAATAACGACGTGTGTAGCACCATGGGTGCCTGAAGCACGGGAACGGAGGGGAGCCAGACGATGCCCCAGCACGGCGCCCCCACCCAATCTCGGCCGCTGATGGCTATGTCTCCCACCCGTCCTTCCTCCATGGCCTCTGCAGCAACCTGGAAGCCGCGGCAGAATAGATTAGCAGGAGGCTCGCCATGTGAGGATGGAGCTCCGTGGCAAAGGGGCACATACGGCCCAGTTCCACTGGCGGCGAGGTCAAGAAGAACACCAGCGATTGGGGTTGGGAGAATCCTAGATCTACCTTATTAGAGACCCTAAAACTACAGAACAGAAAAGCAAACAAGAACCGGACCTCCCTCCCCCTTGCCGCCGGCCACCGTGGCCACCGACGACGGGAAGGAGAGAGGTCGGACAACCGACCGGAGGAGAAGGTCAACGAAGAGCAGTGGGGGGACAAACAGCACGGAGGCCAGACACCACAAGGGATCCACACTGATCCCCGCTAAAGACCTAGCTCCCAATCCCCGTAATTCCTCCCCTGCTCCGCTTCCTCCGTGACTGGATGTCCCCAACCTAGGCAGTTGATCTGTAGCGTGCGTGCCCACCTACGCGGGTGCTGATGGAGCCGCGCGTGGGTAACAAGTACCGCCTGGGCCGCAAGCTAGGCAGCGGCTCCTTCGGGGAAATCTACCTCGGTTCGTGCGCAGCTCCCCATTCTGAATAATCCTTCCTCATGCGAAAGCTCTTTTATTTATGTTGTTTCCGCTGGATTGCTGATATAGTAACGTGTTTTCACTTGCTCGGGGTTGCCGGTGCAGGTACTGACGTGGAGACCAACGAAGAGGTCGCGATTAAGCTTGTGAGTTCATGCGACGATCCTCTTGGATTTCAACATACGATTTTATCGTCAGTTGCAATATTGCTTGTAGTGCAAGTTTGTTCGATTTGGTAGTACATTTAACAAGAGAATTGATGGTTTTCTTAAAAAGGAACCAAAGTGGGACAATCTTGCATCTCTCACTCTAATAAGAAGTACAATAACAAAAGTATATGATCTGTGGTTGTTCTCATGCTTACGTTTACGTGAATCGATAGCCTTCAACCAATTGTCTATCAGTTCTCTTCCATTCGGGCCTGAAGGGTATGTAGTGGGTACATAATAAGAGCCATTGAGAACTATTTCCTGCTAAGGATTATGGTAAGCTTTTATGTGGACTGAGCTGTGTAAGCTCTCCACTTGCACGAGTTTTCTCTTGTTCCCAAGAATTAAATAACAGAGAAACAAAACAGTGGAGTTTAAAAGCATAGATGGAAAATGCATCCTAGCCACTTCCATATGTTAGTCTGTCGGCAAGAATGTACTTGCTTGCTCTAATTCTGAAATTCTAATCATAGTCCCTTATCTGTGCAATGCTTTGGAAAAATGTTGCCGCATTATTGATGTCAGAATAATGGTTGGTATGATGTGACATTTGTTAGGGTAATAGATCTTGTATTACCAGAGGACCAAAGGCCAGAATATATAATACATGTACAGGTGCAAATATACAGAAAGCCCCCTAACATATGGGGAAACTACAATATACAAATATACTCTAACACCCCCCCCCCCCTCAAACTCATGGTGGATCCACAACACTGAGTTTGGAGAGTAAGAAATCATGCTGAGCGCGGGTTTGTGCCTTTGTAAAGAAATCTGCCTACTGCAAGTCTGAAGGCACATAATGGAGCGCACCAACCTGATCCTGCACCTGAGCACGTGTATAAAAAGCATCAACACCAATATGCTTGGTCAGCTCATGCTTGACCGGATCACGTGCAATACTGATAGCACCTGTACTGTCTGACAAAAGCGGAGTGAGTGTCGTAACAGAGACCCCAAAATCTGCAAGCAACCACCGTAACCAGGTCACCTCAGCAGTCACCGAAGCCATAGCCCGCAACTCAGCCTCAACACTCGAACGGGAAACCGCGACCTGTTTCTTCGTCTTCCAAGCAACAAGCGAACCACCAAGAAACACACAGTAAGCAGAAAGTGAATGACGATCCGTAGGATCATTCGCCCACGTAGCATCCGAGTAGCACTGGAGCTAGAGAGAGCTAGAACGAGGGAAGAAAAGGCGACGAGTAATCGTGCCACGAAGATAACGAAGGACACGGAGGAGATGACCGTAGTGAACAGTGGTAGGAGCTGAGACAAACTGGCTCAGAATATGAACAGGATAAGAGATATCAGGACAGATGACAGCAAGATAAACAAGACTCCCAACAAGATGGCGATAACGAGTGGGATCGGGAAGAGGATCACCATCTGTAGGACGAAGCTTAACATGAAGCTCCATAGGAGTCTCAACGGTACGCTCATCCGCAAGAGCAGCCCGAGCAAGAAGATCCTGAATATACTTTTCCTAGGAGATAGAAAACCCATCAGAAGTGGATGAAACCTCAATCCCAAGAAAATAGCGAAGAGGACCAAGATCAGTCATAAGAAACTGATCACGAAGACGAGCCTTGACAAAGGCAATATACTCAGGATCATCACCAGTAATGATCATATCATCAACATAGAGAAGGAGAAGAGTGCGTCCACGAGGAGAAGTGTGAACAAAAAGCGCTGGATCATGAGAACTAGGAGAGAAACCAGCAGCAGTCACCACAGAGGCAAAGCGCTCAAACCAGGCACGAGGGGCCTGTTTTAGGCCATAAAGAGAACGTCGAAGACGACAAACCATCCCATCGGGAACAGAATACCCAGGAAGAGGCTGCATATAAACCTCCTCACTCAACTTGCCATTAAGAAAAGCATTCTGAACATCAAGCTGGGACACAGACCAGCGTCGGACAGAAGCAACAGCAAGAAGAGTATGCACAGTGGTCATATGTGCCACAGGAGCAAAGGTCTCATCATAGTCACGACCATGTTCCTGCTGAAAACCACGAGCCACAAGACGCGCTTTATAGCGCTCAAGAGATCCATCAGAGCGGGTCTTAATTTTATAGACCCACTTACACGTGATAGGACGAACACCAGAAGGGGGAGAGACAAGATCCCAGGTGCCTGTGCGCTCAAGCTGCCATTCAGGATGACACGCAGCATCCCGATAAGAAGTCGGCTCGGAAACTATAGAGAGACCATACTGACTAGGGGAGTAACGGTCTGGAGCACGACGGTGACGAACAGGTCGTGAGGAAGGAAGCTCATCTGCGGAAGATGACTCATCATAAGAGGAGGAAGAAGGAGGCGCGGAGGAAGGATCCGAAGCTGGAGACCGAGGAGAACTAGGGGAACTAGACGGAGGAGAGGATGGCGCCGAAGACAAAGGGGGCGCAGCAGAAGGAGGAGGTGGAGGAGAAGAGACAGCGGAAGGTGTATCAGGAAAAAGAAGAAAAGAGAGATCATCCGTTGGGTAAGTACCAGAGGTGGGGCGAGGATAGAAAGGACGCGTTTCATCGAACGTGACATCACGAGAGATGCGCATACGACGACCAACGGGGTCCCAACAGCGATAGCCCTTATGCTCATCACTGTAGCCGAGAAAAACACACTCAACAGACTAAGCGGTTAATTTGGTGCGTTCACGAGGAGGGAGAAGGACATAGCAAACACAACTAAATAAACGAAGAGTCGAGTAGTCTAGACAGGAGCCAGAGAGACGCTCGAGAGGAATGCCACCCTGAAGAGCAGCTGAAGGCTGGATATTAATGAGGTAAGTCGACGTAGCGACAGCCTCAGCCCAGAAATGCGGCGGAAGAGAGGAAGCAATCATCATAGCGCGGGTAGTCTCAAGAATATGACGATGCTTACGCTCGGCGACACCATTTTGAGCATGGGCGCCGGGACAGGAGAACTGAGCAAGGGTGCCCTGCTCAGCAAGGATGCCACGCAGGTGCTGGGAGATATGCTCTCCTGCAGAATCAGCACGAAACACACAATAGGCATGGAATACTGAGTACGAATCATGGCCACAAAGCGCTGATAAATAGCAAGCACCTCGCTGCGAGAGCGCATAAAAAATAACCAGGTGTACCGTGAAAAATCATCAATAAAAAAAATATAGTATCGGTGGCCCCCTTTTGAAGCAAAGGGAGCCGGACCCCACACATCTGAATGAACTAAATCAAAAGGTCGCTGAGATACAAACACACTAGTAGGATAGGGAAGCTGAATCTGTTTACCTAACCTACAACCCTGACACGAATGTAGCGACGACACATCTCCTGAGACAAGCCCTAGAAGATCACGACGAACTAAGGATGATAAACGGGAGCCACAAAGATGACCCAGCCGATGATGCCACTGCTGAAACGAGCCAGTGACAGACGCAGCAACCGCAGGAGAAGTGGCAGAAGAAGTGTCAGCGGAAGGAACGCGAAGCCAGTCTAACTCCCATAGCCCCGGAGATTCAATGCTGCGAGGGCCAGCTCCAACCAGAGCCTGTGTACGACGGTCCTGAACAGCACAAGAATCAGCATCAAGAATGACACGACAACCAGAATCAGTAAGCTGACTAGCAGAGAAAAGGTTCATCTTAAGGCTGGGAACATGAGAAACATTAGGAACAGAGAAGGAGGAAGTAGAGAGGGTGCCTCGACTGGAAACAGGAAGAGAGGTACCATCAGCCGTAATAACACGGATAGGAGAAATAAGAGAGCGAATAGCAGAAAGAATAGAAGACGCAGAAGTCATATGAAAAGAAGCTCCAGAATCCAGATACCACGGGGATGACGTACCTGACTGTGTAGAAGATGATGGTCGCGCGGTGCTAGAAGAACTAGTCACAGAACCAGCAGTACCCGACGAGGAGGAGCCTGTAGCAGTGAGCAGACTACGAAGACCACGAATAATATCCTGATCAGACAGAGCACCAGCAGGGGGTCCAGAAGCACCAGCAGGAGGTCTAGAAGCAACCGCAGAAGATCCTGAAGAACCAGACTGCCGACGAGCAAGGTACTGCTGACGTAAGCGTGGATCCCTCGTCCAGCAACCAGAGATATCGTGGCTAGGCTTGCCACAGTGGGCGCAGGGAGGACGAGAACCACGAGGCTGCTGAGACTGACTCTGACCCTGGGCAGGTGGAGCAGAGAGTAGCGGCGGCGCAAGAGACCGCGACGAAGCCGGCGGCATGGGGGGACCATGAGCAGCAAGAACAGAAGGAACCTCAAGAAGACCAGCACCACGAAGACGAGTCTCCTCGGCACGAAGCTCAGCCAGTACCTCAGAGAGCGGAACATGACCACGGGCAAGCAGCTGGGCACGACGCGGCTCAAACTCCTTGCGGAGCCGCGACAAGAACTCAAAGACGCGCTGAAACTCCAGATCCGCGCGCACAATCAGACAGCAGGGACAGGTGTTACACACCGCTGTACGAAGAGAGTCAAGCTGACGCCAAATAGCAGCGCTCTGAGTATAGAAATCATCAATAGTGGAATCACCCTGCTTAAGAGCATGCTCCTGACGAACCACAGACAGATAAAGAGCATCTCCAGACGGCTGATAGCGCTGACGAAGAAAAGCCCACTGAGCAGCAGCAGTGGGAAGACCCATGAACTCAGCAGCATACTGAGGTAGAACACTGGAAGTGAGAACAGCAGCAGCACGAGCATCCTCATCTATCCACTGAGTGTAGTCAGCGAGATCCAGCCGGTAGGTCGCAGTAGCAGTAGAATACTCCTGAACCTGGCGCTCATAATCAGCCCGAGCAGAATCATCAGCACTCTGGGCTGCATCCTTGACCGCCTGAGTAGCATCGGGGGCAAGGGCAACGGGTGGTGGTGCAATAGGCGCCGGAGGCAGAACGGGGCGCGGTGGACAGGAGACCTCACCAGAAAGCACACCCCAAAGACGAAGTCCGCGCATATGGACGCGCATGAAGGCAGCGAAATCAGGATAATTCGCGCCATCAAAAAGCACCGGGCAGCGAGGAATCGCAACATAGCCCGACGAGGAAGACATAGCTTTTTTTTCGAACTAGATCCGAACTAGAACCAGATCAGATCACGGGGCGGCGGCGGCTGCCGGGGTGGATCGGCAGCGGCGGCGGCGGCCTGCAGCGGGCGAGGAAGAGGGGCCGGCGGCAACGGCGGCGACGGGGGTCGGCGGCGAGGGCGGCCGGCGGTGGCGGGACGAGGAGGCGGCGGCGGCGGGAGTGGCCGGCGACGGGGGAGGCCAGCGGCGGCGTAGACCGGGCGGCGGCGGGCGGATCCGGGGCGGGCGGCGGCGGCGGCGATGTCGGCGGCGGCGGCGAGAGAAGAGAGAAAAAAAGGCCTTACGGCTCTGCTACCATGTTAGGGTAATAGATCTTGTATTACCAAAGGGCCAAAGGCCAGAATATATAGTACATGTACAGGTGCAAATATACAGAAATCCCCCTAACATATGGGGAAACTACAATATACAAATATACTCTAACAACATTCAGTCCATTTCTCCTGATTATCCTTCTAAACTACTGCAGGCTTTGTTCTGTTCAGACTGATGAGGCCTTTTGCTTTTGTTTTGTCCAGGAAAATGTCAAGACAAAGCATCCTCAGTTGCTGTACGAGTCAAAGTTATACAGGATACTCCAGGGCGGAAGTAATGCATGTTCCTTTTATTTTGTTGGCCTGTAAATATAACATATTCTTTTCGGTACTGATGCCGACATGCCTTTTTTTGGATTGTGCAGCTGGGATATCAAATGTTAAGTGGTTTGGTGTTGAGGGTGACTACAATGTTCTTGTTATGGACGTGTTGGGTCCTAGCCTTGAAGATCTTTTCAGCTTTTGCAATAGGAAACTATCGCTCAAAACTGTTGTGATGCTTGCTGATCAAATGGTATGCTCAGCAACTACACTCGGTAGTCCTTCCATTTGGTTGTTATTATTTACTGATCTTATCTTGTTAAATTACATTTAACTAATTCATTTTTCTTAGATCAACCGAGTTGAATTTATACATTCAAAGTCCTTCTTGCATCGAGATATTAAGCTAGACAATTTCCTTATGGGCCTTGGAAAGAGAGCAAATCAGGTAATTCATTTTAGTGTGATTCACATCCTTACAGTTCTAGGGCTTATTTAAAACATCAGGTATGTGCGCTCACACTTTATTCTTAATCCGCTTGTAGGTATATATGATTGATTTTGGACTGGCAAAGAAATACAGAGACACTTCAACCCACCAGCACATTCCATACAGGTATTTGAGTCACGTTATCTACTTTTACGTCATTTTACTTAAGTTTATTTGGTAATGTCTGATGTTACTTCCAGCACATCCCACCGTAACAGTATTGTGTCTCTACATCAAATCATGTTGATGGCTTACTAAGCATCCTTCTCCTAATAAGATTTTGTATTTATCTACTTAGAGCCCGTATGACAATTGTATATTGAATCGCAGAGAGAACAAAAATTTAACTGGGACGGCTCGATATGCAAGTGTTAACACACATCTTGGAATTGGTTAGTCCACTTCACAAGTTGATTATGACCCTTTCTTCATTAATTCTCTTGCATGTTAAATGCACCATCTTGTTTAAATGATAAAGTTTGATGCTTTTTAAATAGAACAAGGCAGAAGGGATGACATGGAATCTCTTGGATATGTACTCATGTACTTCTTGAGAGGAAGGTCGGTTATGGAGCTTCAATTGGGTTCTATTCGTTTGGTGTGTACTAACAGTCCCCCATGTTACCAGTCTCCCATGGCAGGGCTTAAAAGCTGGAACTAAGAAACAAAAGTATGAGAAAATTAGCAAACGGAAGATCGCCACTTCAATTGAGGTAAATTCTTGTTCCCTGC
This sequence comes from Avena eriantha, assembly GCA_910589775.1. NCBI lineage: Eukaryota > Viridiplantae > Streptophyta > Magnoliopsida > Poales > Poaceae > Avena > Avena eriantha. Next base: position 376,364,692 of record OU342742.1, on the reverse strand, counting down.
AAATTCAGCAATGTCTTAATTAGTTTGTACTTATGATTTTAGGCTCTCTGTCGTGGATACCCTTCTGAATTTCAGTCCTACTTCTATTACTGCCATTCACTGCGGTTTGAGGATAGTCCATACTATCAATACCTGAAGAGATTGTTCAGAGATCTTTTTATTCGAGATGGTTGTTTCTATTTTTATATGTTTCAAGATATTTTCTGCATCACAATCTTTTCTAAAATACTACTCTTGGCATACTACTGATAGGATTTTTTTCTGTGTGTAGGGTTCCAATTTGATTATGTTTATGACTGGACCATTCTTAAATACCAGCAGTCACAGATGACCAGTGTTCCACAACGTGCTATTGTCAGTGCGACTTAAAGTTCTTTTTGCACTTGTCTGCAGGGATAAATATCTGATGATATTCCTGTTGTTCTGTTTTAGGCCGCTGCAGCAGGAAAAAGCCCGGGGATGGCTCCAATTGCAAGTACTAATAGACTGTTAGGTAATCTTGTGATAGCAGCTTTTTTTATCTACCGCTAGCATTGATAATTAAATTTGGATATTTGATGAAATAGTATTATGGTTGGATGCTTCGTGCAAAATGAGATGCAACACCAATTAGTGCAAATGGTAATAATAAGATATGTAAATAGATCAGGGTACTAAACTGTTTCCCATATTTGGCTTAGGGGTTCATCAATATTTGTCCAGTCAGATAACCGCATAATATATTCTTGAAAGATATAATCATAGCACACATCCTTCTTCAGGATTTTCCAGAACTATTCTTCTGTTGTATTACTACTGCGCATTTCTTGTCTTCAGCTAGTACATGGGTTGCCTAGGTGCCTATTAGGTTGGCTCACTGTATACTGAATTGATTTAGCCACTAAAGAAGGAAGGAGAAGTGGGTGGTCAGATTATCCTACACGCCGTCAGGTTCCACCTACAGGAATAAATGCAGGAAGTTTATCAAAACAAAAGTCACCAGTTAGACCAGATCTGTCCACATCGAAAGATGTTGTGGTGAGTTTTGTTCAATTTTATTTTTTTAGCATTGATATCATGCTGCCCGTTGGATGTCTGAAGGATCCTGTCTATCCTTCTGCAATGTAATTTCTGAACCTCAAATGACCTTAGTTCTCTAGTTCGACTTTTTTGGGTGGGTCAGGCGGATCCTCAAGGCGACCTGCTGTTTCTAATAGCTGGGAACTGCAAAGCAGTGAAGCTGAACCATCACGTAGTCGTACATCAGATGCGAGTCCAGGGATGTTTCAGAGAAACGCAGCTGCACCGAGGAGCTCACTGACGCTTGACTACTCTGACCCCAGGCATTCTTCATCTGCCTGTCATGCGTCTAACAGCAAGAACTACGAGTCCACTGTATGGGGCATTCAAGGCCTAAATTTTGATGCCAATGATAGGATCCACTACTAGTATATCTTCTGGATCCTACAGAGTGTGTATAATCTGTGATCCCCTGAAGTTAAAATGGGGAGCAAAGACTCTCCTACCTGGTGATGCACAAGCTACAAGATCAGCGAGGCCACCTGATGACCCAAAGAAATGTAGGCTGGCTGGTGAAATAAACTATCGCCAGGTTCTGCGAAGGCCACGGCCTTAAAATGGTATGTCGGGTCTATGTTTTAGCCTCTCTATACAGGTTTTCGTTTGTCTTATTGTGCTTGGATATGCTACTTTTTTCCACACAAAATTATGTTTAGAGATATTTGCCTATTGGTTCACTGTCTCATGTGCTTACATGTGAATGCATTTGTAAACTTGCACAAGTTTGGAAATTGTAAGCTGAAATGATAATTGAAGTGTTTGGAAGTTTTATATTGTGGATTGTGATTTTTTGGCATCGTGCTCTCCTCCTAATGAGATGTACTCAATTCATTAAAAAAATACTCCATCCGTCCTAAAATAAATGACTTGAGTTTGTCTAGATTCGCATGTACCTATATACTAAAACGTGTCTAGATACATCCGAATCTAAACAAACCCACGTCACTTATTTTGAGACGGAGGGAGTATGAATTATACAGGGAAGTGATTGTATTACTCTTAATTATTTTGTAACAAGTCTAATGATATTATTTTTATGATACTAGCAAAAGTACGCACCGGGAGGACCGAGTTGTCTATACTGAGTGCTTCGGTACAGCTGTTGATTGCCTCCCTCGCCTCTTCCAAGTTTAATGAAAATTTTACATAGCCCAAGATAAAGATTTACATTCTACAGAGTATGGTCTGGGTCTATCGCTAGTGCTGTGCTTTCTAGTCGTCAGCAGCGACACGTAAACTTACTCTTGGCGGCATTATCTTCAGCCTGCATGCGTACCATTATAATTTATTATTGAGTTTAGCAATCTCCAAATTAATTGACAGAAATAAATTAGCAAAAGAAAAAACTCACACTCTTGGTTTTCTTCAGAAGTTTCTTCAACCCAAAGTATGCCTTCTCCAATTCTGAATGTTGCAGGGTCTAGACTCAGGCTGTAAGTGGGCAAACACACGGCAGCCCACCAAGTAACCACCTGTACCCACTTTAATTAAACAGGACACCCCGCCTGATCCATCTAATACGATGATGCAAAGTGGCCGGCCGCGTACCCGCCTAAGCCCGCCAAATCTACACTAGTATACTCAGATAACACTTGTCAGCCTAATACACTCATGTTAAGCGCTCGGCCGGCTGCTCCAGTTCCACACAAGTATACTCGGTCTCGGTGCATGAAAGAGCACACGGAAACTAGCTAGTATTAGACTTAACCAGTTAAGGATTGATAAAGAGCAATATATGTACAGCCATCACATGAATAACATACAGGCAACAGTAGTACATACTACACAACCTGAAAGCAGGGTCTCCAAAATACACTAGGGTGTTCAGAATATTAAACTAGGAAAAATACACTAAGAAGTTCAGAATAACATGGTCCATTGAATGATTGCTCTTCTTCATAACTTCCCCAAGACATGCATTGTAAACATGTTCTTCTTCATAACCTGCAGACAAGAAATTTCAGACAAAGTAAGATAATATCCACAACAAAAACACACCAAAAAAATGCATGAATATACAGTGCCTTAGCAAGAGCTAATATTCAAGTTACATTGCTTGCAGATGCTACTGCGGCTTAATACTACAGGGAATGGAGAGCAGGTTCATTTCATCCATACAGATGATTAAACTAAAAGAGGTCATATTAGCCTTGTAAGATTTGTTCCGAAATTTTACAAAGATACAACCCTTTGAAGCAAACCGTCGATTGCATGAACCAAAGAACTATAAGATCACTCTAATTCACTGATTAATAAGCAGATTGGCTTTCTCTTCTCAAGTAACACATCTCCACTGTGTTCTAGTTTGAAATTCACATGTCATCTTATCAAATCTCTAGTTCATTAATCAGAACTACAATACTGATGTGACTGTGGCGCCTCGGTAGTAGGTGCTCATGATCGCACGGCACCGTTTTGCCCCGCAGTATCCCATATATGTGCCTTTATGGTCTTCCCTTGCACCTGCACAAGTGCAGAAATGTTATTATCTAACTATCGAGACCTTTGGAAGATTATTTCTTCAGAAAAAAATGAATACTTGATATTGCTTGAATGAGCTAGGAAACCAACAGTTTTCTTTTGTAATTTACAGAATCGAGTCCTTTTGCGATATATAATATTCCACGGTAGATATAATTAACCGGTTGTAAAGGAATTCAGATTTTCTTCATGACTGAGTGCTAAAGAGGCCGAATTACACCTAAATTGCAAAGCATGGTAGCATGATCAGATTGTCAAATTCTGTCCAGAATAAGAAATTCCTACTGCACATCCACGCAACAAACCAAGAAAAGCAAAGGCTTGTGCTGCTGCCAGACGAAACCAGCCAAAAGCAACAACACGCACACAGTATATAAATTCAAGGAAATAAAAATGCTGACAAGTCTAAAACAGAACAGTGTACAGAAAGTTCAGAAGTACAACATTCAGAGTCTTGTAGGACAAAAATCACAAGTCACCAAGGGAAGCAAAGGAGAAGTAGCATAATTAGAGGTGAAATTTAATAAATTTCAACCGTGCATGGGCTTCCACACTTTCGTGTCACAAGTTATTTGGCTAAATATGGCAATGAGCGAAACATGCCCTTGACCATGTTTATTGGAGCCGGCTCACCATGTTCATATACACAACTAAATTCTTGTCACATTCTGTGTCCGTTAAAGTTTACATTTTGCTCTCGGGCCTGTAAAATAGAAATTAAAGAAGATATACTATTTCATTCCTCAGATGATGATTAAATTGAATAGTATCAGTTCGTCAGGCATGAGTACTATTTGTTGAGACCAAGGCTGGTCTCCACCCTGTACTTACAATTACAGACCTAGGCTGGGGCTATGAGAAACCTTGTACTTACGATTACAGACCTAGGCAACAGAGCATGCTATTGATTTCGGAAGAAAGTTCAGAAGCTCATGCAAGTGACAAGATCGACTTTAAGCAAGAGGGAGAGAGGATTTACCTCCTTCATCTTAGAGGAGGAGGAAGGCCCTGACCTAAGCACCGGGACACGCCGGCCTGCACCTCCACAGGGACACTTGCAGCTCCTGCTTCGAATTGCCGTCTGCCGGGCCTCCTTGCTCCGTGGTCCAAGGCATGGACGCGATGCCTATGCCGCTGCCGACGGGGGGAGCGGGATCTAGGACGGCGCGGTGCTTGCTGTGCGGCTGGGAGTGAGAGGGGAATGGAGGGGGGAGCAGGGGGAAAGAAGGGGGCAAGCAGAGGGGCGACGGTGGGATGGTTCCTCCCGGCATGGCGCCTGCCTGCATCGCATGGGTGTGGCGGCGGAGGGGATCTCGTGGCGGCGTGGCGGCGGTAGCGAACTAGCCGTGGATGTCTGTGGTGTTTATTCGCTGACTCGTGGGTGTCTACTAAACGAAAAAAAGTGGGATGGGCTGGCGGCGCCGTGGGCAGCCTATACCCAATTACAGCCTGAGTCTAGACAGAGGCCTTAAGAAAGTTTTGTTACTGGACAGTTGGACGGCTCCTACTGAGGGTAGGTCAAATAACGGCCGCCGGCTCCACGCTCAGGTGTGAGCAAGGATGTTTAGGGCCTAGATAGAGGCCTTAAGAAAGTTCTGTTATTGGACGGTTGGCCCCTACGGAGGGCAGGTCAAATAACGGTCGCCGGCTCCGCGCTCAGATGTGGCCGGCTCCGTGCTCAGGTGCAAGCAAGGGGGCCGGAGATGCGCGCATGCACCACATGCAAGTATGACTCCTTCAATCATGCACACATAGCCCACGTTCCCTTCCATTTAATTAGCCCCTTCGACCATGCACCAATAAGCCCATAGTCCGTTCCATTCAATTTGCTTCATGGGTCATGCACCAAGTTCCTCTCATTTAATTAGCTCACGCCATATGTCAATGGCAATCATATCTTTAGACGTCAGCTGCTTGTTCTCGACTTGGCTTGCTGATATCTTAGGAAATTTGTGAACGTATATAAACAGGAGAGATCCAGTTTAAATAGGCGAGGTAGTATTATTAAACACAAAATATCCCTATCTGTGTTGTTCACCATAGTATGTAATTTTGACTGTTTTTTAAAGCCCACTCACATGGCCTAGCCTCTGGCCCATCATAGAAATATAAATTTCCCTAGGATATTAACGGGCATTTACAGTTATATGCCTAGTCAAGATGTTGTGGGGCAGGGAGATGTCTGTAACCGGGATTTCATGAGAATAAAGACCCGCATGATGTACGACAAGGCGTCATCGGATCCAGACTCCATACCATGTCAGATCAGCCCCATGATCAACGATCTCTGCATCCATGGCGTGCTCCGGCTGAGCAGGTTAGTGGCCTTGTCGAGCCTCCTGGCTAAGCCTAGAACGTTGACTGCATGCATAGTGGTCCGGCCCAGGCGCCACCTTGTGCTCGGCTTGAATGCATGGATGTGAAGTTAGCTCCACCGGCATCAACCAGGTCGGCGCGTGGCTGCACGCTGAAGAGCAGACCGATGAAGGTGACACGGTCTAGCTGCACGTACGTCCCGATGTACGACGAGCGCCGAATCCACATCGCCTTGACACCTTCCTGGATTCGCCCATCGAGCCGGCCTTGGTGTGCACCTACAAGTAGCGTGAGCCGGATCGTGGTAGTGGTGGCACCGGCGCAAGAGGTTAGCGTGGCCAAGATGGTGAGCTCGTCCTCGCTTGAGTAGCATGTTGCGGTAGTAGCGGTAGACTGGCAGGACGGAGGTATGGGACCGGGATCTCTCACGTGAAGCAACTACTTCATGTCCGTCGGGACCAGGAGCTCTCACGCGAAGCAACTACTTCATGTCCGTCGGGCCGGCATAGTGGGGATGCTGATCAAGTTATCGAACCGTTTAGCCGGCATGGTTGGGATGCTAATCAAGCTTTTTTCTTGGAGCTGGTGCTGATCGAACCGTTTAGTTGATTAACTATAGGGGCAAAACTATCTAGAAAAGTGTAGAAACGGAAACAAACACTCTTTCCTTTATTATTAGGTATAGATATAAATATAGATATAATTTATATTATATTGATCAAATATATAATTCATATTCTATTGATCAATGCTTTTCTTAAAGGACCATACTACACTGCGGTGCATCACACGTAAGTCCTCTTATGGCGGTGCTTATGGTTCCCACTAATCATGCATGACATAACATAAGTGAGATTCTTTCACTTTTAAAATTCGAAAGCATTTAGCGATCGACATTCCATTTCACGTCACGGTTAGCTTAGTTGCGACGAGATCTTTGAAATGTAATCCCATGTTAACGTATCTTGAAGAAAAAATCCGTCGGTTAGTTGCCAGATTCTTATACTAACTTAGTTGCCGAATTTCAACCACTTAGTTGCCAACTTATAATAACTTAGTTGTGGGGTACTATGTCTCATTTTAGATCAATGAAAGGCTGCATGATACAGATTTTAGTGAAATTATTGAAGGGTAACGGGTAGGCTACACTAGCGTAAAATCAAAAATTTCTACCGCGTCAACCAGGAATACTATTGTCATAGATCACGGGATTACCGCTAGACGCGCAGGTGCGGAACTCGATGAAGCACGTTGCGGCAGTGTAGATGTTCTACGTCTCCTCCTCGTCCTCGTCCCACGAGCAGCTCCCCTTTGCGCGGCTCGTCCAAGTGCTACAGATGCAGCACCTCCGAGGTATCCACACGTCCGGAGTGGAAGTCGTCACACGCCAGACTGCTAGGTCTGCGCGTGCAACACAGGCGGAAGAGGAGTGGCGGCTGGGTGGAATGCTCTCTGCTTTTCAGCTCGCCTCACTCCCTCTTATATAGGCATCCCTGGTGGGCTTCTACATTAGCAGCCCATTAGCAGCCTAAGCCTGGTCTAATTCGGATCCAATCCTCATTAGGCTTCCAGCCCCTAAAGTGTGTGACCCTATAGGTTCATACACGTATAGACATGACGCGAGTACACTTGCTCCGTCAATAGTTGGTAGCGGCCTCTAGCAAGACGTGCCAACTCCTAAACGCATATAAAGATCATTTGGACGAACCATCACAAGGTTGAGTACATGTCTTTCCCTTTGCCTCACGATATTTGGTCTAGCTCTAAGCTGACCTCTCTTTCTCGATACTGTGATTCAGAATCCCTTTACTAGGTTAACTCTTAACCATATGTAGCACGGCCATGCATTTCTGGATCCGATCACTCGAGGGGCCCAGAGATATCTCTCTCAAGTAGAGAGGGGCAAATCCCATCTTGATTGACCGATGCCTTGCAGCATGTATCAGGACAAACCCGAAAGCTACCTTTATAACTACCCAGTTACGGAGTAGTGTTTGATAGCCCCAAAGTAGGTCGATCCACATCTCAAGTACATGCGACAATCTCAGGTCTAAGGACAAAACGTACACGATGTGTAGAGAGAGCTGCAAGTATTATTGCTAGTCTCATGTTGGGTCAGTCCAACCCCATGTTCATAACATGTGTCCACATCATTGGTTTGACATCTCCATGTCAATGACTTGCGAAACATAGTCATTAACCAATCGATGTGCTAGTCTAATATTCACGTGTGTCCTCGCATGAACTCCGACTAGGGACAATTATTAGATAACCATACAAGTAAAGAGTTTCACAAACAATTCACATAATTGCCAATCAATACAAGTTGCCTGGTATATGGATATTCAAGGAACATTATAATAACTCATGGATACACATGAAATACAATCATCTCTATGATTGCCTCTAGGGCATATTTCCTTCAGTCTCCCACTTGCACTAGAGTCAATCTAGACAGTATCTAATACCTATTGCTCTTGTGTGCGCTTCATGCGCAGGCTGCGGGAGTGGCTTAGTCAAGGGATCAGCAACATTTGAGTCCGTATGTATTTTGCATAACATGACACTACCTTCATCAATGAACTCACGAATCAGATGGTAGCGCATGCGAATATGTTTGTTCTTCTGGTGCTGTCTAGGTTCTTTGGCTTGTGCAATAGCACCATTGTTGTCACAATAAACGTCCAAGGGATTGGACGAGCCCTGAACCACACCAAGAGCGATCAGGAAATTCCTAATCCAAACAGCTTCCTTTGCAGCCTCCGAGGCAGCAATATATTCAGCTTCTGTTGAAGAGGAGGCCACTGTATCTTGCTTGGAACTTTTCCAGCTCACAGCACCACCATTCATGACAAACACATAACCTGATTGCGATTTCGAGTCGTCTGAGTCATTAAGGTAACTCGCATCTGTGTAACCCTTTACACTGAGTTCAACCTCACCTCCATAAACTAGGAACATATCCTTAGTCCTTCTCAAGTACTTAAGGATATTCTTTACCGCTGTCCAGTGAATCTCACCTGGATCAGCCTGGTATCTGCTCGTAACACTTAGAGCATAGGAAACATCTGGGCGAGTACATGTCATTGCATACATGATGGATCCAATAGCCGAAGCATATGGAACCCTACTCATGCGTTCTCGCTCATCAGTGGTCGAAGGACACTGAGTCTTGCTGAGTTTAATGCCGTGAGACATGGGCAAGAACCCCTTCTTAGCCTCTTCCATGCTGAACCGTTTCAACACTTTGTCAATGTACGTACTCTGGCTTAATCCAATTAGCCTCCTTGATCTATCTCTATAGATCTTGATACCCAGAATATATGCCGCTTCTCCCAAGTCCTTCATAGAAAAACTAGTTTTCAATGAGGTCTTAACAGACTCGAGCATAGGAATGTCATTTCCAATCAATAATATGTCATCCACATATAAGATTAGAAACACAAGTGATTTCCCATTTTCTTTCTTATACACACAAGGTTCTTGTTCGTTTTTGGTGAAGCCAAACTCCTTTACAACTTCATCAAATCGAATGTTCCAACTCCGAGATGCTTGCTTCAGCCCATAAATAGACTTTTGAAGTTTGCATACCTTTCCAGCATTGTTTGGATCGACAAAACCTTCGGGCTGCATCATATACACGTCCTCAGAAAGGATTCCATTTAAGAAAGCCGTCTTGACGTCCATCTGCCATATCTCATAATCGAAATGTGCAGCAATGGCTAGAATGATCCGTATAGATTTAAGCATCGCTACGGGCGAGAAAGTCTCGTCGTAGTCAACTCCTTGAACTTGTCGAAAACCTTTTGCAACAAGTCGAGCTTTATGGATGTGAACATTTCCATCCATATCAATCTTCTTCTTATAGATCCACTTGCACTCGATGGCTTTAAAACCATCAGGCAGGTCAACCAAGTTCCAAACTTGATTGTCTCCCATGGACTCTATCTCGGATCTCATGGCAATCAGCCATTTCTCAGAGTCTGGGTCCACCATCGCTTCTGCATAGGTCGCAGGCTCATCATTGTCTAACAATAATAACTCTCGCGCTTCGCGGAGCCTCGCCGACCTTCGTGGTTGTGGTGCTTCTATTGCCACGGGTTCCTCAACTTGTTCTGCTACAATAGCATCACTCGTAGAAGCATCCCCGACTGGCTCATCTTGAACTTCTTCAAGTCGCACCGACCTTCCACTCGTTCCCTTTGTGAGAAACTCTTTCTCTAGGAAAACACCGCTACGAGCGACAAACACTTTGCCCTCTTCTCGGTTGTAGAAGTAATACCCTAAGGTTTCCCTTGGGTATCCCACAAAAATGCACTTATCCGATTTGGGTGTTAGCTTGTCCGACTGAAGTCGCTTGACAAATGCATCACAACCCCAAATCTTTAGAAAAGACAAACTGGGATTCTTTCCAGTCCACATCTCATATGGTGTCTTAACTACGGATTTAGATGGTACCCTATTTAGTGTGAAAGCTGCTGTTTCTAGCGCGTAACCCCAAAATGATAATGGTAAATCCGACTGGCTCATCATCGATCGAACCATGTCCAACAAAGTTCGATTACGCCGTTCAGAGACCCCGTTTCTTTGAGGTTTCCGGGCGGCGTGAGCTGTGGAACAATTCCGCAACTCTTAAGATGATTGCTAAACTCGTGACTCAAATATTCGCCTCCGCGATCAGATCGCAAGGCCTTTATTTTCTTGCCACGTTGATTCTCTACCTCATTTTGAAACTCTTTGAACTTTTCAAAAGTTTCAGACTTATGCTTCATCAAGTAGACATAGCCATATCTACTGAAATCATCAGTGAAAGTAATGAAGTAGTGATATCCTCCTCTGGCTATCATGCTCATTGGTCCACATACATCAGTATGTATGAGTTCCAACAAGTCTGTCGCTCTCTCGGGAAACCCCTTGAAAGGCGTCTTGGTCATCTTTCCAAGTAAACAAGCTTGACATGTCGCGTATGATTCAAAATCAAACGAAGTTAGAAGACCATCACCATGGAGCTTCTTCATGCGCTTTTCACTTATATGCCCCAAACGACAATGCCATAGATAGGTAGGACTCAAATCATTTGGCCGAAGCCTTTTAGCACTAACATTGTAAACACATGCATTATCAAGATTTAAAATAAATAACCCATTCACAATGGGAGCATCAGCCACAAACATAGCATTCTTAGAGATTACACAACCATTGTTTGTACTCGCGAATGAATAACCATCCCTCATCAAACATGAAGGTGATAAAATGTTTCGACCCATACTAGGAATGTAATAACAATTATTCAACTCCATGATAAATCCTGACGGAAGGTGAAGTTGCATGACGCCGACGAACAATGCAGCAACCCTTGCTTTATTTCCGACGCGAAAATCCACTTCGCCTTTTTGCACTTCTCTAGTCCTTATTAGCCCCTGCATCGAATTGCAAATATGAGCAACCGATCCGGTATCAAATACCCAAGAGTTAACATAAGAATCTGCGAGAAAAATGTCCACAACATTTACAACAAGTGTACCTGAGTGGGAAGTACTCTTACTTCCACTTTTCTTCAAAGAAGCCTGGTACTTGCTGCAGTTCCTCTTCCAGTGGCCATATTCGTGACAAAAGAAACACTCAGTGTCTCCTGCAGGACCAGCCTTTTGCTTGGGTGCAGGGTTTGGCTTAGGGATCGTATCCTTAGCCTTGCCCTTCTTCTTCTGCCAAGAAGTGCCCTTTTTCTTGAAGCTAGGCTTGTTCTGCACAGCCATCACATGGCTATGCCCTGCACACTTCTTAATGTCACATTCTGCTGTTTTCAGCATCCCACATAATTCATTAAGGCCCCTCTCCACCCCATGCATATGGTAGTTCGAAATGAAATGCCCATAGCTAGATGGAAGAGATGCCAAAATGAAGTCAGTGGCCAACTCTTGGCCTAATGGAAAACCAAGCTTTTCCAAAGTCTGACTGTAACCAACCATTTTGATCACATGGGGGCCTACAGCTGCTCCCTCTGCCAGCTTGCATTCCACAAAGGACTTAGCGACATTGTACCTCTCAGTCCTAGCCTGAGTCTGGAACATGTCCTTAAGCGCAACGATCATATCGTACGCTTCCTGATCCTCAAACTGTTTTTGAAGATCAGGTTCCATGCATGCAAGCATAAGACAACTGACCTCAAGAGATTCATCACATGCTTTCTTGTAGGCATTCTTAAGGGTAGCAGTTGCATTATCAGCAGGTTCATCCGGGATTGGGGTATCCAGAACAGTTTCCTTTTTCTCAGCCCTGAGAACAATTCTCAGGTTACGGACCCAGTCCGAATAGTTTGTTCCATTTAGTTTATCCTTTTCAAGAATCGAACGCAAAGCAAAAGGTGATGAATTGTTCGGTGCCATTGATCTACAACAAAAAAATATGCAAAATACTAAGCCATGTAACCATGAAAGAGTAAAACATATTAAACAATTTAATAGCATATACTCCCACTTAAATCAACATCCCTCTATTGATACTAAGTGATTCAAGATCCACAATTAACAAGTCGACTAGTGAGCTTTAGCATCACTGCTAGAAGACAAAGTAAATCGGTAAGCAACCTTTGCTAATCATATCACATATGACTCTTGTTGTTGGGTGACATCTCTATGTAAAAACTAGGCGCCCAACCTTTATGCCCCAAGGTCCTTAACTGTTAAGATGACCTTGTTAAGCTCACCAACCCTTATGCGTGTAGGTATCCGATACAAACCCATCCAGCCAAGGAAAACCGTGGCACCCTAATTTCATAGACCCACCAACGATTGTACAGGGCATAGGATGGTGCAAGGTTTGGTTGGGAGGGCATGGTTTAACTTAAACTTTGTGAGGGATCGTTCTACTTCTATCATCTAAGCATGCATAGTAGTAAAACGTATAAGAATAGCATTCACATAGATGTGATACAGTATGGCCCATTTTCTCATGGTGATCTCCATCGCCATAGAACCTGTCCACCATGATGATCTCCATCTTCATGCTCTATGCGAGCCATCCTCCAAGTGATGAGTTCTCCAAGAACTAATACAAGCTATTACTCCTAACATCTAGTAATCAAAATTACATGGTATTGGGATCATCACAAGTTGGCACGCAGGCCATTACAATAATTGACAACACATATGGCTCCAGCCGTGTTGCCCAACTCACGACACGCAGGTCATGAAAAAATACATACATGCATCACATACATTTTTTGGGCCATACTGATCACATAAATCCTGCAAAAACAAGTTGTGCATAGAATCGCATTCTACCGGATCATGTGAAATCGTACCACCTATGAACCTTAACGAGATACAAAAAAGGGGGCTACGACTAAGGGGGGTCTAGGGGGTCTCCCCCTGCGGGGTTCGAAGGGGCAGCGCCCCTCGCGGTACCTTTCTGGGCGTCCGGACATTCGTGAAAAATGAGAGATCAAATCTATACAATTTTCTTTAAGGATTTTGATCGGCAAATCCAATTTACCATAAACCGACCATAGTTCCGATTTGACCAAACTCCTTTGATCACGGTACGTCGATTCAGATCTAATTCCCGATTCGATCAATCATATTGATCTTCGCGTGATTCAGAAGGATTTATGTGTCACTGTCTACCCCGATGGCGGAAACCGACCGGTAGGGGTAAGTCGTTCGACGACCTTAGAATCACGATCACGGAAATTAAGATCATAGATCAATCCAGAAAACACCGCCATACAAACGATCATATCATTCATATCAATCTACATATCACCATATGCAAACTTCCCGAACCTATGACTGAATAGCATCGGCTCTGATACCACTGAAGGGTAACGGGTAGGCTACACTAGCGTAAAATCAAAAATTTCTACCGCGTCAACCAGGAATACTATTGTCATAGATCACGGGATTACCGCTAGACGCGCAGGTGCGGAACTCGATGAAGCACGTTGCGGCAGTGTAGATGTTCTACGTCTCCTCCTCGTCCTCGTCCCACGAGCAGCTCCCCTTTGCGCGGCTCGTCCAAGTGCTACAGATGCAGCACCTCCGAGGTATCCACACGTCCGGAGTGGAAGTCGTCACACGCCAGACTGCTAGGTCTGCGCGTGCAACACAGGCGGAAGAGGAGTGGCGGCTGGGTGGAATGCTCTCTGCTTTTCAGCTCGCCTCACTCCCTCTTATATAGGCATCCCTGGTGGGCTTCTACATTAGCAGCCCATTAGCAGCCTAAGCCTGGTCTAATTCGGATCCAATCCTCATTAGGCTTCCAGCCCCTAAAGTGTGTGACCCTATAGGTTCATACACGTATAGACATGACGCGAGTACACTTGCTCCGTCAATAGTTGGTAGCGGCCTCTAGCAAGACGTGCCAACTCCTAAACGCATATAAAGATCATTTGGACGAACCATCACAAGGTTGAGTACATGTCTTTCCCTTTGCCTCACGATATTTGGTCTAGCTCTAAGCTGACCTCTCTTTCTCGATACTGTGATTCAGAATCCCTTTACTAGGTTAACTCTTAACCATATGTAGCACGGCCATGCATTTCTGGATCCGATCACTCGAGGGGCCCAGAGATATCTCTCTCAAGTAGAGAGGGGCAAATCCCATCTTGATTGACCGATGCCTTGCAGCATGTATCAGGACAAACCCGAAAGCTACCTTTATAACTACCCAGTTACGGAGTAGTGTTTGATAGCCCCAAAGTAGGTCGATCCACATCTCAAGTACATGCGACAATCTCAGGTCTAAGGACAAAACGTACACGATGTGTAGAGAGAGCTGCAAGTATTATTGCTAGTCTCATGTTGGGTCAGTCCAACCCCATGTTCATAACATGTGTCCACATCATTGGTTTGACATCTCCATGTCAATGACTTGCGAAACATAGTCATTAACCAATCGATGTGCTAGTCTAATATTCACGTGTGTCCTCGCATGAACTCCGACTAGGGACAATTATTAGATAACCATACAAGTAAAGAGTTTCACAAACAATTCACATAATTGCCAATCAATACAAGTTGCCTGGTATATGGATATTCAAGGAACATTATAATAACTCATGGATACACATGAAATACAATCATCTCTATGATTGCCTCTAGGGCATATTTCCTTCAATTATATGACGTCTTAGTTATTGAAAACACCAGAAATACGCACTATTAAGCTCTCCATGATATTGCAACGCCGGAAACATGTATAAAATTATTTGGCAACAATGCATTATTGCCTGGCAATTGTTCGTTGCTAGTTTGGCAACCACGTTACATGAAAATTTTCATGTAACTGGTGCGACAAAAATAATTTTGTCGAAACATATGGACATGTGATCCAGTTTTGAAGCTCTTGTTGATTTGATACAAACTCAGTGAAGATGGATCGCTAATCGGGTTTAAAGGTTAAGAGATAAATTTTTATTTTTATTTGAAATTTGTAATCAATGTGGTGATACTAACGATGACATGGCAGATTGTTCATGCATGCATGCGGGGAGGAGTTCATTTTGAAAGCCACGATAAGGCCTTTCACAATGAAGTGTATCTTAACACGTTATCATAGTAGAAATAAATGGTTAAGAGACAATGTTCTAAATGCATTGTCTTTTAAGTGATGTCTCTATATTTAATGATTTAGAGGGCATGCATGAATGTGATTGGCCTAACAATATTGTTTGTCTATGGTTTCGTGCAAGAGGTGTTTCTTAGACATTTATTTTTCTTATGATTATGTGCTAAGAAACTCTCCATTGTGAAAGTCCTTAGATAAGATACAACCTTAATCTATCTCCACATTAACTATAGTATCACATAAGATTGGTCATAGTGGGAGTATCATACTACTAGTATCATGCATACTCCCTTCTCCTCAAATAAGTGTACTTTTAGTCTTGTCCTATGTCAAATCTAATAAGGTTTGACTAAATTTATTGGGAAATGTACCAATATTTATGGGACCAAAATAGTAGTACTAAATATATTTTGAAATATAGTTTCATAATATATATGTTTGAAGTGATCTATATTAATAGATTTATCTATAAAGTTGGTCAAGTTTTAAAATTTTGACTTAAGAAAAAGCTAGAAGTACACTTATTTGCGGACGGAGGGAGTAGGATATTAGTAGTATGATATTATCTCTATAGATCATACTAAGATACAACCTCAATCTCTTTCCTCATTAACTATAGTATCACATAAGCAAAGTGCCTAAAATACAATGCTAAGGCTGGTCTTAGTGGAAGTAGCATACTATTGGTATCATGCATATAATATTAGTGTATGATACTGTCTTTATAGTGTATGGTATCATATGGTAGTATCATAGTAATACTATATTTAATGATTTATAGAATCTTAATGTAAAATTGTGTACAAGATTTATTTGCATTAGGATTTTTAGTTTTAAGTGCTATGATACGGCTACCTATGATACTCTAACCATCTCTTTTTTTATTAATTGTTGTGCCACATTAGATTTTTGCCAACATGGCATGCATGATACTAGTTATGATACTTTCACTATGGCTAGCCTAAGATTTTCCTCAGACATGTGCCCCCACTTAGATTAAATGTTTCTTAAATACACGTGTGCTTTAACTTTGACACATGGGGTACACATCAAACACTAAGGGTGTGTTTGGTAGACTGGGTTACTTCGATTTCACTTTCCCACTCGAGATATCTGACCTCATACAAGCCGACATGAGATTTTGTGGTGTGTTTGTTAACTCGTATGTGTTGAGAGAATCTGAACCAATACTTTGTTTGGTAGCCTCGTATGTGTTGAGATTGGACCAAAAGATAAGAAATAACAGAGAGGTCCAAACTCTTGCACATAGGTCCCTAGACAAAACATAAAAACGCAATCAGGCCCTTGTACTCGCCAGGAACAGATCCTCTGATGAGGACATCCCTACAATTACACCTACCCCAATGACTACTGAAGATGCTACAACTGTTGCAAGAAAGGATCAGTCCAATAAGATTAGAATTGGACCTATTACAAGAGCTCGTGCTAAGCTACTAGAACAACAGGTGAATTTACTCCTAAACGAATCTGGTACTTTGATTGATGAGAACTTTATACTGTCTAAGTCTATGCATTTATGTATGATCATGTTCGTTGGAGAAACAAGCAAGGCGCAAGAGAAGATCATCAAGACGGAGGCAAAAAGATCTGCCACGACCGGAGTGTCCGGCCAGATCCACCCGGACTGTCCGGCCTGGTCGAGAGGCAAACTGGCGTGGACATTCAGTATGTCAGTTCGGACACTACACGGACTCCACCCGGAAACTTCAAAGTTTCCGGCCAGACCGGACTGTCTGGCACACTTCAGCCGGAGTGTCTGACCTGACCGGACTGTCCGGCCAAATTCGACCGGAGTGTCCGCCCGCCGACCGAATCTGGTCCGAGTCAGTTTGTATCAGTTCGAGTCGTTTGCGTTTAGTTTCGGTTTCTGGTTGCCCCATCCGCCCTTATAAGCTAGGGGACAACCCCTAGTTAGGTTTTAGACCACGTTAAAATATTTTGGAGTTGTTTCTTTCATAGAACCTTTGGAATTACCCTGTGTTCGAATCTACCAACTATAATTGAGTGTGATCTGTTGTTCCATTGGAAATTAGTAGATTGCATACTACCGTTTGTGGTCACGGCTGCGCGCGCAAGAGCGTGGTGTTGTGAATATCCTACAAGGTTCGAGAGCTGTTGCATTGGCATCAGGGATCGAGCGGGAGAGTTCATAGCTACAGGCTAGTTATCTATCATCCACCATCATCACCACCATCCGCTTACTGAGAAGATCGGGCCACCCCATATTATCTTGGTATCAGATTTCCAGCGTTGCCTCGGTAAGCATCCACAAATCCATTCATAGATTAGAGAGTGTTTTTTCGTCATATACAGAAAAAGCCTTACAAAAAGATTTGCCATAGACTAGATTGCATCGTTTTCGAGTTTTAGTTGCTGATTGTATCTTCTCGTAGATCCGATCTGCAGGTTTTCCTCGTAGGAGTATAGTTTCCGTTTGTGTCTAGGTTTAGGGTTTGATCTTGTTTTCCGCTGTTCCCACCGTTACCGTTTCCGCAAGTCTTTATCGTGTTTTCCGAGTCCACATAACGTACTTTTGTTTGCATACCATAGACACAGCCTATCTACAACATCTGTTCTTAGGAACGTACCCACGAGACTAGTTGCTTTGCTCCGACAGGCTGCTCATTAGGTTTTTGAAGTGCAGAAATTTTGGACAGGCAAAACTGGACTATCCGGCCGAATCACACCGGACTATCCGGCTCAACCGGAGTCTCCGGCGCATATCAACCGGACTATCTGGCCCAGTTCTGTTATACGTTGCTGTACTCGTTTGCATTGAGTAATATAGTTGAAAAAAAATCAAAAAAAGAGAAAAAAAAGAGGTATCGAAGTGTGCAATTTTTGGAGGCCTTGTTGTGTATAGCACTAGTAGATTGAGCAATCTTGTGCCTGTTCTATATGAGCTATTACTAGCGTCTCTCTTGTGCATTGCAATATTCCTTTTCATAAGTTGCTTTGCCATGTTTATCTCCACCGTCTGTGTTTCTTGGGTATTTGTACGATCAGTACTAGGACTTGTTTGCGGTGTAGATAGGATACCATACCTATAGCTCCACCTGTACATAACCTGTGTGCCCTGTGATCGTTCTCTATACCTTTGATATTCACTTCATCACATCAAGTGCATCAGTCTTTGATTTCATTTGGTAGAGCATCTCTATTCACTTTGGAACGGTAAGATCTCCTTTCTTATTAGTTGTGAGTGAGTTGTGAGAGTTTCCACCATACAAATTCTGATTTTTGCACTAACCTACTAATCATGTCTACTAGTGATGATGATGTTGTGTTGCAGAAAAAGAAGGATGAGGAGCTCGTCAATTGGCGTGAATATGAGGCTTTGAAATCCCACTTGACACGTGTGTTTACTAACACGACAGATGCCATTGACAAGAATCTCCAAGATATGAATATGAGATTGGATCAGCATGTTGGGACGGTTGATACTATCCAAACGCAAGTGGCTACGCTCAATGTCAATGTCACCGCTTTGCAGCAGTCCATTGAGGGTTTGACAGCCGCCTTACATAGAAGCGAAGATCCTCAACATGATGATGCCTTTGATGATTTCGATGAGGGTAGGGCTGTTGATGCTGCTCCACATGTTGGCAGGGGACGTGCTATTCCCCCTGTCCATGCACCTGCTCATGGTCGTGGGTTTTCCGCCATCCTGCCTAGGCCGTTTTTCTGCCGTGGCAGAGACCAATTCTCAGGTCAATTTTTTTTTCTTTTTTTGTTTATTTTTTTTACTGAGTCCACATAGCGTACCTATCCTTGTGAGCCTTAGTAAACCTTTCTTTGTGTCTAAAACTATCCTACGAGACTAGCGTGCTTAGTGCTCTGCAGGCTGCTCAGTTTAGCAATCCTGTGCCCGTTTCGTTGAGACATTGCTAGCGTCTCTCCTTGTGCATTGCAACACGAGCATTCCTCCGACATACCTTACTTTTTTGAGCTCATTTTCATAGTTGCAATTGCCCCATTTATCTCCACCGTGTGTGTGTTTCCGTGGGTCTTTGTCATACGATCAGCACTAGGACTTGTTTGCAGTGTAGATAGGATACCATACCTATAGCTCCACCATAAATAACCTGTGTGCCCTGTGATCGTTCTCTATACCTTTGATATTCACTTCATCACTTCAGTGCATCAGTCTTTGATTACGTTTGGTAGAGCATCTCTATTCACTTTGGAACGGTAAGATCTTCCTTCTTATCAGTTGTGAGTGAGTTGTGAGAGTTTCCACCATACTGATTTTGATTCTTGCACTAACTTACTAATCATGTCTTTGAGTGATGATGAAATTGTGTCACAGAAAAAGTAGGTGGAGGAGCTTGTTACTTGGAGAGAGTCTGTTGATAGAAATATCACCGACATACAAGATGCTGTGGAGAATAATACTGGAGCCATCAATAATATTTAGACGCAGCTGACTGCTATGAATGTCAACTTTTCCACCTTGCAGCGTTCCATTGAGGCGATTCAGTCAACACTCCAGCCCGGACTGGCACAACATGATGATGGGTTTGAGGACTTTGATGAGGGAAGTGCGGCTGATGCTGCTCCACATCGTGGCAGGGGACGAGCAAATCCCCCTGCACCTGCGGCTGCTCCTCTGTATGGTCGTGGGTATGCTCCTCTTGGACGTGCCCAGCATGCTTACAATCCAACTGATGATAGTTTAGGCAAGCCCAAGTTCTCAATTCCTTCGTTCAATGGCTCACTTGATCCTGAGGATTATATTACTTGGGAGTTGAAGATTGAAAAGCTCTGGCATTTATTTGATTACGCAGAAGACAAGAAGGTAAAACTTGCTGCATCAGAATTTGATGGTTACGCTTTGCGTTGGTGGGAAGCTATTGTGCAGAATAGACGGAATGACAATGAACTTCATGTGAGGGATTGGCGTGAGATGAAGGCCATCATGGCGGATCGTTTTGTTCCCTCCAATTATTTGCGTTCTGTGTTTGACAAGCTCACACAGTTGAGGCAAGGCACAATGACAGTTGATGAGTACTACATGGAGATGGAGATGCTTATGCAGCGTGCTAATGTTCGTGAATCACGAGAGATGACGATGCAATGTTTCCTCAACAATTTGAAGCTTCAAATCAAGAGTATTGTGCGTTATCACAAGTATGAGACAATGAACGAGCTGTTGCACCATGCTAGAGAGGCCGAGTCCCAGCTGGCTGAAGAGGCAAAGTCACGTGCTTGATTTCCATCTTCTAGCAGATTTTTGGCCAGATCTACACCTCCCACTGTCATGCCACCAACTGCTGTTCCGTTTGCACCATCAGCCAAACCAGCAAGTACACCTTCGTTTGGTTCTAATACTTGGAAACCCGCTGCTCCTGCTGCTAGCTCGGGTTCCAACATGTCTACTGCACGTACTCGTGATGTGGTGTGCCACACTTGTGGAGGCAGAGGTCACTACAAGAAGGATTGTCCAAACAGCAAGGTTATGTTTGTTAATGAACAAGGTGAAGTAGAAAGTGGAGATGAAGCTTCTGATGATGATATTGATGACAGCGAGGGTGGTGCTGATGCATATGCTGAGCGTGCACCAACTATCGTCGTGTCTTCACGTGTACTTAGTGTGCAACCGGTTGAGGAATCCCAGTGTTGCAACTTGTTCCAAACAAAAGCTCTAGTTGTACCAAATAAAGCTTGCAAGGTCATTATTGATGGAGGTAGCTGCAGAAATCTTGCAAGTAAGGAACTATGTGCCAAATTGAATTTGACATACTTACCTCATCCCAAGCCATACTACATACAATGGTTTAGCAACAATGGTGAGATGAAGGTAAATCATATGGTACGAGTGAACTTTCAAATAGGGCCATACAAAGATTCTATTGATTTTGATGTGGTTCCTATGACTGTTTGTCACCTACTATTGGGTCGGCCTTGGCTCTATGATCGCCATGTGCAACACAATGGCCGAGCCAATACATATCACTTGGAATTCAAAGGAAAGAAGATTACTATGCATCCAATGACACCACAAGAAATTGTGAATGATTCTCGCCAGAAGATAGAGGTGAACTTGAAGGAAGATACTACCACTCGGCGAGATTGCGTGACAGCTGTTCCTGAAGTAATTGAGCCTAAATTGAGTGATATAACGAAAAGTGAGAGAGTGCCTGGTTTATTGATATTAGCCACTAAGGAAGATATGAGAGAGTTTCGTGAGGATCCTACAGCCATGCCACTTGTGCTCATGTACAAGGGCGAGGTATTGGTTTCTAACGACATGATCCCTATTTCTCTTGGTGTCTCTTCTGTTTTGCAGGATTTTGGGGATGTGTTTCCAGAAGACGTACCTGCAGGTTTGCCCCCATTGCGTGGTATAGAACATCAAGTGGACCTGATTCCTGGCGCAACACTTCCCAACCGTGCACCTTACAGGACTAATCCCGAAAAAACTAAGGAAATTCAGAAGCAAGTACAAGCGTTGCTGGATAAAGGGTACATTCGTGTTTCTCTTAGCCCTTGTGTTGTTCCTGTTATTTTAGTTCCTAAGAAAGATGGTACTTGGCGCATGTGTGTTGATTGTAGAGCGATTAATAACATCACTATTCGATATCGTCATCCTATTCCACGCTTAGATGATATGCTAGATGAATTGAGTGGTGTTGCTGTTTTCTCTAAAATTGACTTGCGTAGTGGTTATCATCAAATTAGGATGAAAGAAGGGGATGAATGGAAAACTGCTTTCAAAACTAAATTCAGTTTGTATGAGTGGTTAGTTATGCCGTTTGGTCTTACTAATGCACCTAGTACTTTCATGCGTTTGATGAATCATATTTTGTGAGAGTTTATTGGTCGTTTCGTGGTTGTTTACTTTGATGATATACTCATATACAGCCATACCGAATCTGAACATTGCACTCATATTAGACAAGTTTTGCAAGTGTTACGTGATAATAAACTGTATGCTAATCTTGAGAAGTGTACATTTGCAAAAGATAAGGTCATATTCCTAGGATTTGTTGTTTCTAAGCATGGAGTAGAGGTAGATCAATCTAAAATTGAATCAATTCAGAATTGGCCTACTCCAATGAATGTTAGTCAAGTGTGTAGTTTCCACGGTCTGGCTGGTTTCTATAGGCGCTTTGTGAAAGATTTTAGCACCATTGCTGCAACTTTAAATGATTTGACAAAGAAAGGTGTTCCTTTTGTTTAGGGCGCGGCCCAAGACATTGCTTTTGATACGTTAAAACGTTTGCTTACTTCTGCACCATTACATGCCTTACCTTATTTTTCAAAGCAATTTGAAGTTGAATGTGATGCTAGTGGTATAGGCATAGGTGGCGTTTTGATGCAAGAGGGTCGGCCTATAGCTTATTTTTCTGAGAAATTGACTGGTGCTCGTTTGAATTATTCTATCTATGATAAAGAATTGTATGCACTTGTTAGAGTACTTGAGGTTTGGCAACATTATTTGTGGCCAAAGGAATTCATCATACATTCTGATCATGAAGCATTGAAATACTTGAAAGCTCAATCAAACTTGCATAGAAGATTAGCTAAACGGGTTGAGTTCATTGAGTCTTTTCCTTACATCATTAACTATAAGAAGGGAAAAGAGAACGTTGTTGTTGATGCTCTATCTAGGAAGAACATGCTATTAACCAATCTTGATGTTAAAATTCCTGGATTAGAAGCTATTTGTGCACTTTATGCAACTGACCATGATTTTGCTGAACCATATCGTTTGTGTGCTCTTAGAAACGCATGGGATAAGTATCATATACATGATGGATATTTGTTTTGAGCTAACAAACTATGTATTCCAGAATCGTCGTTGCGTTTGTTCTTAGTGCAGGAATCACATGCTGGTGGTTTGATGGGTCACTTTGGGCGTGAGAATACGTTGCTCATGCTTGCTGATCATTTTTATTGGCCCAAGATGAGGCGTGATGTGTACAGATTTGTGAGCCGATGTATTACATGCCACAAGTCGAAATCTAAGCTGAAGCCTCACGGTTTGTATACACCTCTCTCTGCACCGACTACTCCATGGGAAGACATTAGTATGGATTTTGTGCTAGGTCTACCTAAAACACAGAGAGGTCATGATTCTATATTTGTGGTAGTGGATAGGTTCTCTAAGATGGCTCATTTTATTGCCTGCCACAAAAGCGACGATGCGTCGCATGTTGCTAACCTGTTTTTTAGGGACATCGTGAGATTACATGGAGTACCAAAGACGATTGTTTCTGACCGTGACGTGAAGTTCATGAGCTACTTTTGGAAGACCTTATGAGGGAAGCTAGGAACGAAACTGCTGTTCAGTACTACATGTCATCCCCAAACAGATGGTCAAACGGAGGTGGTGAACCGAACATTGTCATAACTGCTAAGGACCATGATTAAAAAGAATCTGCGGGAGTGGGAAGAGTGTTTGCCACATGTTGAGTTTGCTTACAACAGGGCTGTGCATTCAACTACTCGGCTTTGTCCTTTTGAGGTGGTGTATGGTTTCAAGCCATTGACGCCACTTGATATGTTGCCTCTGCCATTACATGAGAGAGTTGATATGGAGGCATCAAAACGTGCTGATTATGTGAAGAAAATACATGAGAAGACTCGAGAGGCTATTGAGAAGAAAGGCAAGAACATTGCCGCTGCAAGGAATCAAGCAAGGAAAGAAGTGTTGTTCGAGCCTGGAGATATGGTTTGGGTGCATCTACGCAAGGATAGGTTCCCACTACTTCGAAAGTCAAAGTTGAAGCCACGTGGTGCTGGTCCTTACAAGGTGTTAGCCAAGATTAATGATAACGCCTACTCGGTTGATATACCTATTGAGGAGTTTGGTGGAGTTAGCAATAGCTTCAACGTTGCTGATTTGTCACCATATGTTGGAGAAGACCTTGGAGCGTTGAGGTCGACGCCTTTTCAAGGGGGGGGGGGCGAGATGATGAGGACGTCCCTACAATTACACCTAGCCCAATGACTACTAAAGATCCTACAACTGTTGCAAGAAAGGATCAGTCCAATGAGATTAGAATTGGACCTATTACAAGAGCTCATGCTAAGCTACTAGAACAACAGGTGAATTTACTCCTAAACGAATCTGGTACTTTGATTGATGAGAACTTTATACTGCCTAAGTCTATGCATTTATGTATGATCAGGTTCGTTGGAGAAACAAGCAAGGCGCAAGAGAAGATCATCAAGACGGAGGCAAAAAGATCTGCCACGACCGGAGTGTCTGGCCAGATCCACCCGGACTGTCCGGCCTGGTCGAGAGGCAAACTGGCGTGGACATTCAGTATGTCAGTTCGGACACTACACGGACTCCACCCGGAAACTTCAAAGTTTCCGGCCTGACCGGACTGTCCGGCACACTTCAACCGGAGTGTCTGGCCTGACCGGACTGTCCGGCCGAATTCGACCGGAGTGTCCGCCCGCCGACCGAATCTGGTCCGAGTCGGTTTGTATCAGTTCGAGTCGTTTGCGTTTAGTTTCGGTTTCTGGTCGCCCCAGCCACCCTTATAAGCTAGGGGACGACCCCTAGTTAGGTTTTAGACCACGTTAAAATATTTTGGAGTTGTTTCTTTCATAGAACCTCTGGAATTACCCTGTGTTCGAATCTACCAACTATAATTGAGTGTGATCTGTTGTTCCATTGGGAATTAGTAGATTGCATACTACCGTTCATGGTCACGGCTGCGTGCACAAGAGCGTGGTGTTGTGAATATCCTACAAGGTTCGAGAGCTGTTGCATTGGCATCAGGGATCGAGCGGGAGAGTTCATAGCTACAGGCTAGTTATCTATCATCCACCATCATCACCGCCATCCGCTTACTGAGAAGATCGGGCCACCCCATATCATCCTCGTCTCCGGTGGGACTTGGGGCGCCGATGGTCTATAAGGACCTGTCGAGGAGCGAAGCTCAGCCCTGTCGAGGAGCGAAGCTCGATTTCAGCTTCTCTATCGGGCAGGGCTGAGAGCTCTTTTTAGCACGGGGTGGGCAGTGCTGAGATAGTCCGACCCGGGCTAACAAACAACAAAAGCCCTCTTAGCTAGGTTGGGAAGAGAATATTTGTGCTCACCTAGTCTACCAAACACGCCCTAAGTCGCACTTGTATTTTGGGGAAGAAGGAACTTCACGACCAATACTAGCTAGTGTACCATGCACATCATATTGGAAACATGTGAGGCTAATGCATAGGAAGAACTGCACAATAGATTTTTTTTAACAAGGACGGTCTATAAGGACCTGGAAACTTGTTCATTCAATAGAGGTGGAAGAACTGCATAATAGATTTTTTTAAAGAGGACGGTCTATAAGGACCTGGAAACTTGTTCATTCAATAGTTGTGAGTGTACATTTTACATCGAGGTCCAAACAGAACAAGGAAAGTACATACATGAACTTAGAATGTATAGTAGGCCCTCAAAAAGAAATTATAAAACACAATTCGGTCCTTGAGGCCTTTCTCTACCATGACTTGACGTGCTCCATCGCTAGGCCAATGATGCTAGCATCGGGACGAGCAACTTGGGCCAGCAACATCGTTTAGTGCCCTACAACAGGAGCTAAGGATCCTCTAAGTCGACTTGAAGCCCGAAAGAAGAGCAACCATCAAAGCGAGGTCAGGGAGAGTTACCGTTCGACTAGAAGAAGCAGAGGAAAGATAGACCTGGTCATCTTCACCGGTCCTCTATTGATGAACTCCTAGAGAAGGAGCATTATCACTCCATTACAAAATAGATATTCCCCACTGGTATCGGTCTTCAGCAGCCAACACGTGAACATCTCCTCTTCTCCCTTCGTCATCATGGCCAGCCGGGGAAAGAACAAGTGCCACCTCCAGGAATAGAAGCCTAGAACAACCCCAAGCTTTATTTATAGAGTAGCTTGTTGCGCCTCTCATCATCGCATCTGGATCCACCCTCAAGAGCGATGTGATGAGTCGAGGTAGCACTAGCGAGCACCAGATCCAACCTGACAGATCCAATGCGTTCCTCCGGACAAGACGCAAACCCTCATTGCGGACCTAATGCTACTAATACTAAGCACACAAACTCAACCTCCTTTCTCCTGTTGCCTTTGGTGGGAAAGGCCACCAGAGATGGAGGGGGGAGGATCCAGAAACCCTCGGGCCACCCACAAGAGAACGGAATAGTACAATAACTTGTGTATGTCATTCAGACTCTAGAAAATCAAAACACGAATGTTAAACTCAAAGGCAACAACAAAGTGATGTGTTTGCGTTGGTGATTAACATGGCCACTTTCACTAAACACTTTTTTAGGAGTTAATTTCACCTTTTACCCTATAGTTGTGGATTTGTGACACATATTACCCTATTTAGTGGAACGTTTACCAAAATGTCCTATCTATGAGACTTTGAACACGATTTTACTTTAGCATTTTGTGTAACACCCCAACTTCAGCAACCTTGTTTAGTTGTCTAGAATGCAAAAATTAGGGGGAACAAAACCTTTTTCTTGTTTAATGATGCAATGATTGTTTGCTTGTTTATGCTTATTGTTGGGTTGCATCATAGAACACAAATTTTTCCTACGATATTAACAACTAAGCACCGAGATCTATCTACCTAGATCCAATCAACGAGTGGATATACATCCATAAAGAACTTACCCTCGAAGAGAAAAAAGCGTTATGAGATTTAATCTTGTGGATGCTATAGTCGTTCATTTACCGATCTCAAGATCGTGATGAAGTTCAGCACCGCAAAGCAGTAGTGTATCCATGATCGCCCACACATCCGATACCCGACCACCTATGAGTCCTCGCTCTAGTGAAGCAGCGGAAGCAGCAAATCCTTCTAAAAAAGCCACTGGGAACATGTACTTCACTAATCCGAAGCCATGGGGAATATAACTAGAGGGGGAGAGATCCTTCACGAGCAGGTGTGTAGTGAGAGGAGGAGGGTGCCTTTTATAGGGGAGGGGG
Source organism: Avena eriantha (assembly GCA_910589775.1). NCBI lineage: Eukaryota > Viridiplantae > Streptophyta > Magnoliopsida > Poales > Poaceae > Avena > Avena eriantha. Next base: position 376,337,318 of record OU342742.1, on the reverse strand, counting down.
AAGCCCCTCCCATGGCCGGCGGCCAAGGTGGTGCCCCCACCTCTCCCTTCATTCATGTGGGTGGAGGCTCCACTCACATAAAAACCCTCCACTCAAAATTCTACTCACATGCATTAAATTTCCACAAAATTTAATGCATCTCTCATTTAATAAAACCCTTTTATTTCTTTTATTCAGAATTTTGTTAATTATTTTAATTAACAAACATTTGCATAAACACCCTTGCAATACTTCCATATTACATCTAAAACCCTTTTCAACAATTTGACCCAAAATAATTCCGACGTCCATCAAAATAATTCCAGCGCTTTCATTTTCTTTCTCTGGTATCTTATTTGTGCCAAATGGTGTCGATATCCCTTAAATGTGTCGCCCTGCGGTTCGTGAATAATGTAGACATGATCGAGACCCCTCTCCGATCAATAATCATCAGCGGGACCTAGAGATCTGTACTGACTCCCACACATTCAATGATGACTCTAGTGATTGTGTGAACCTTTAACGTCGTACCTAAATCCATTTGTCTCATGATATATCACATGTCCGAGATTTGATCATCAGTATCCCTATACCTAGTTTCATCTCGTTACCGACAAGTTCTCTTTTCTTGATGAGGACATCCCTACAATTACACCTACCGTAATGACTATTGAAGATGCTCCAACTGTTGCAAGGAAGGATCAGTCCGATGAGATTAGAATTGGAACCATTACAAGAGCTCGTGCTAAGCTACTTGAACAATAGGTGAATTTACTCCTAAATGAATCTGGTACTTTAGTTGATGAGAACTTTATACTGCCTAAGTCTATGCATTTATGTATGATCAGGTTCGTTGGAGAAACAAGCATAGCACGAAGAGGAGAAGGGCTACAAGAGGAGCCCAACATGATGATCGCCCAATGATGTGCGAGGGAGGAGCGGGAGGAAGGCGCAAGAGAAGATCATCAAGATGGAGGCCAAAAGTTCTGCATTGACCGGAGTGTCCGGCCGAGTCCACCCGGACTATACGGCCTCCCCGAGAGAAGCTTTGGCACGGACAATCAGTACACCAGATCGAACACTGCCCGGACACCACCCAGAAACTTTGAAGTTTCCAGCTGGATTAGACTGTCCGGCCGAATTCACCCGGAGTGTCCGCCCACCGGAATGTCCGGCCGATATCAACCAGATTGTCCGCATGTCGACTAAAATCTGGTCCGAGTCGGTTTTTATCAGTTTGTGTCGTACGCGTTTAGTTTCGGTTTCTGTCTGCCCCAGTCGCCCTTATAAGCCTTAGGACGACCCCTAGATAGGGTTTAGACAATGTTAAAATATTTTGGAGTTGTTTATTTCATAGAACCTCTGGAATTACTTGTGATTGATTTTACCAACTGCAATTGAGTGTGATCTGTTGTTCCACTAGGGATTAGTAGATTGCAAACTACTATTCGTGGTCGATGGCTACGTGCGCAAGAGCGTGGTGTTGTGAATATCCCACAGGGTTCGAGAGCTGTTGCATTGGCATCAGGGTTCAAGCGAGAGAGATCATAGCTACACGCTAGTTATCTATCATCCACCATCATCATCGACAAGTGCTTGCTGAGAAGATCGAGCCATCCCATATCATCTTGGTATCAGATTTCCTCGTTTACTCGGTGAGCATCCACAAATCCATACATAGATTAGTTTTGTTTCGTACTATACATAAAAAGCCTTACATAAAGATTTTCCATAGACTAGATTGCATCGTTTTCGAGTTTTAGTTGCTGATTGTATCTTCTCGTAGATCCGATCTGCAGGTTTTTCTCGTAGGAGTCTAGTTTTCGTTTGTGTCTAGGTTTAGGGTTCACCATGTCCACCATCACCATTTTACACAAGTTTTTCATCGTTATCCGAGTCCACATAGCGTACCTTTGTTTGCATACCATAGACACAGCCTATCTACAACATCCGTGCCTAGGAATGTACCCACGAGACAAGTTTCTTTGCTCCGACAGGCTGCTCATTAGGTTTTCAAAGTGCAGAAATTTTTGACTGACAGACACCGGACTATCCGGCCGACACACACCGGACTATCCGGCCACACCAGAGTATCCGACGCATATCAACCAGACTATCCGACCATGTTCTGTTATAAGTTGCTATACTCATTTGCATTGAGTCATATAGTTGAAAAAAAAGATAATCAGTATATATCAAAAAAAAGATACAAGCGTGACAAAAAGAGATATCAAAGTGTGCATTATTGGAGGCCTAGTTGATTATAGCACTTGTGGATTGAGCAATCTTGTGCCTGTTTACTTTGAGCTTTTACTAGCGTCTCTCTTGTGCATTGCAATATTCCTTTTCATAAGTTGCTTTGCCACGTTTATATCCATAGTGTGTGTTTCTTGGGTTTTTATACGATCAACACTAGGAGTTGTTTGTGGTGTAGTTAGGATACTATACCTATAGCTCCACCTTAAATAACCTGTGTGCCCTATGATTGTTCTCTATACCCTCGATCTTCACTTCATCACATCAGTGCATCAGTCTTTGATTTTATTTTGGTAAAGCATCTCTATTCACTTTGGAACGGTAAGGTCTCCTTTATTGTCAGTTGTGAGAGTTTCCACCAAACAAATTTTGATTTTTGCACTAACCTACTAATCATGTCTTCTAGTGATGATGATATTGTGTCGCAGAAAAAGAAGGATGGGGAACTTGTTAATTGGCGTGAATATGAGGCTTTGAAATCCCACTTGACGCGTGTGTTTACTCACACGACAGATGCCATTGACAAGAATATCCAAGACGTGCAAATGGCATTGGATCAGAATGTTGGCGCAGTCACTACTATTCAAACATAAGTGACAGCAATCAATGTCAATGTCGCAACTTTGCAGCGTTCCATTGAGGCTTTGATAGTAGCAATACAACAATGGCAGGAACACCCACATGATGATGCTTTTGATGACTATGATGAGGGTTGTGTGGCTGATGCTGCCCCACATCTTGGCAGGGGACGTTCCAATCCCCCTGCACCTACACCTGCGCCTGCTGCTGCACCTGCTTATGGCCGCGGGTTTTCTCCTATTGGGCGTGCTCAACGTGTTCAGAACCAAGCTACTGATGATGGTTTGGGCAAGCCAAAATTCTTGATTCCCAAGTTTGATGGTTCACTTGATCTTGAAGATTACCTTACATGGGAGTTGAAGATTGAGAAACTCTGGCGATTGTTTGACTATCCAGAAGACAAGAAGGTCAAGCTTACAACATTAGAATTTGATGGATATGCTTTGCGCTGGTAGGATGCTATTGTGCAAAATAGAAGGGAGGACAATGAACTTCCTATGATGGATTGGCGCGAGATGAAACAAATAATGAAGGGTCGTTTTGTACCCATCAACTACTTGCGATCTGTTTTTGATAAGTTGACACAATTGAGGCAAGGAACCATGTCAGTTGATGAGTACTACATGGAGATGGAGATGCTTATGCAGCGTGCTAGAGTTCGTGAATCCCTTGAGATGACCATGTAGCGATTCCTCAACAATTTGAAGTTACCAATCAAGAGCATTGTTTGTCATCACAAGTATGAGACTATGAATGAGCTATTGCACCATGCTAGATAGGCCGAATCACAGTTGGCTGCAGAGGCTAAGTCACGTGCGAGGTTTCCATCTACCAGTCGTTTTGCGGCGTGATCTACACCGTCATCATCTACGGCACCACTTACAGCGGCTGCTAGCCACCCTTCACCATCGGCCAAGCCCGCTCCCACGTCTTCTTATGGTTCCAATGCTAGGAAGTCTGCTATTCCTGCTGCTAGCTCGGGTTCCAATATTTCAACCGCGCGTACGCGCGATGTGGAGTGCCATACTTGTGGAGGTCGAGGACACTACAAGAGAGATTGTCCCAATCGTAAGGTGATGTTTGTAAATGAACAAGGAGAGTATGAGAGTGGAGATGATGTTGATACTTATGGCGATGATGGATGACAACGATGACGGTATGGATGCCTTCCCTGAGCATGCGCCTACTATACTGGTCTGTCCATGTACACTTAGTGTGCAGCCTATTGTTGACTCTCAGCGCTGCAACTTGTTCCAAACCAAAGCACTCGTTGGCCCTAACAAAGCTTGCAAGGTAATCATTGATGGAGGTAGCTGCAGAAATCTTGCAAGTAAGGAGTTATGTGTCAAGCTGAATTTGACTTATTTACCTCATCCCAAGCCCTACTACATACAATGGTTGAGTGACAATGGTGAAATGAAGGTAAACCATATGGTACATGTGAATTTTGAAATAGGACCATACAAGGATTCTATTGACTTGATGTGGTTCCTATGACTGTTTGCCATCTCTTATTGGGTCGGCCTTGGCTTTATGATCACCATGTGCAACACAATGGCTGTGCCAATACATATCACTTAGAGTTCAAGGGAAAGAAGATTAATTTGCAACCAATGACACCACAGCCGATTGTGAATGAGTCTCGTCAGAAGATAGAAGTGAACTTGAAGGATGAATCTATAGATCAGCGAGATAGTGTTGTAGTTGTTCATGATGTAATAGAGCCTACAAAGAGTGATATAACGAAAAGTGAGAGAGTGCCTAATCTTATAATATTAGCCACTAAGGAAGCTATGAGAGAATTTCGTGAGGATCCTACAGCCATGCCGCTTGTGCTTATGTATAAGGGCAAGGTATTGGTTTCTAACGACATGACCCCTATTTCTCTTGGTGTATCTACTATTTTGCAGGATTTTGGTGACATTTTTTCAGAAGATGTACCCACAGGATTGCCTCCATTGCGTGGCATTGAGCATCAAATCGACTTGATCCCTGGCGCCACATTACCAAATCGTGCATCCTAAAGGACCAACCCCGAAGAAACAAAGGAGATACAGAAACAAGTACATACGTTGCTGGATAAAGGGTACATTCGTGTTTCTCTAAGCCCTTGTGTCGTTCCTGTTATTTTAGTGCCTAAGAAAGATGGTACATGGCGCATGTGCCTAGATTGTAGAGCTATTAATAACATCAATATTCAATATCGTCATCCTATTCCACGCTTAGAGGATATGCTAGATGAATTGAGTGGTGCTGCTATTTTCTCTAAAATTGATTTGCGTAGCGGTTATCATCAAATTAGGATGAAAGAAGGGGATGAATGGAAAACTGCTTTCAAAACAAAATTTGGTTTGTATGAGTGGTTAGTTATGCCATTTGGTCTTACTAATGCACCTAGTACATTCATGATATTAATGAATCATGTTTTGAGAGAATTTATTGGTCGTTTTGTGGTTGTTTATTTTGATGATATTCTTGTCTATAGCCACAACGAAACTGAACATTGTAGTCATATCCGACAAGTTTTGCAAGTGTTGCGTGATAATAAATTGTAGGCTAATCTTGAGAAGTGCACATTTGCAAAAGATAAGGTCATATTTCTGGGATATGTTGTATCTAAGCATGGGGTAGAAGTAGATCAATCTAAAACTGAATCAATTCAGAATTGGCCTATCCCCATGAATGTGAGTCAAGTGCGTAGTTTCCATGGCTTAGCTGGTTTCTATAGGCGCTTTGTGAAGGATTTTAGCACTATTGCTGCACCATTGAATGATTTGACTAAGAAAGGTGTGCCATTTGTGTGGGGCGCAGCCCAAGATATTGCATTTGATATATTAAAACGTTTGCTTACTTCTGCACCATTACTTGCATTACCTAATTTTTCGAAGAAATTTGAAGTTGAATGTGATGCTAGTGGTATAGGTATTGGTGGCGTTTTGATGCAAGAGGGTCGCCCTATAGCATATTTCTCTGAGAAGCTTACTGGTGCTAGATTGAACTATCCTATTTATGATAAAGAATTATATGCACTTGTTAGAGTACTTGAAGTTTGGCAACATTATTTGTGGCCAAAAGAATTTATAAATGGGTTGAGTTTATTGAATCTTTTCCATACATCATTAAGTATAAGAAGGGAAAAGAGAATGTAGTTGCTAATGCTTTGTCTAGGAAGAACATGCTATTAACCAATCTTGATGTTTAAATTCCTGAATTAGAGAGTATTTGTGCACTTTATGCAACTGACCATGATTTTGCTGAACCATATCGTTTGTGTGCTCTTAGAAACGCATGGGATAAGTATCATATACATGATGGATATTTGTTTACATCTAACAAATTATGCATTCCAGAATCGTCGTTGTGTTTGTTCTTAGTGCAGGAATCACATGCTGGTGGTTTGATGGGTCACTTTGGGCATGAGAAGACATCGCTCATGCTCGCTGATCATTTTTATTGGCCCAAGATGAGGCATGATGTCTACGGATTTATGAGCCGTTGTATTACATGCCACAAGTCGAAATCCAAGCTGCAGCCTCATGGTTTTATACACCTCTCTCTGCACCTACTACACCATGGGAAGACATTAGTATGGATTTTGTGCTAGGTCTACCTAAAACATAGAGAGGTCATGATTCTATATTTGTGGTAGTGGATGCGTCGCATGTTGATAACCTGTTTTTTAGGGACATCGTGAGATTACATGGAGTACCTAAGACGATTGTTTCTGACTGTAATGTGAAGTTCATGAGCTACTTTTGGAATACTTTATGGGGGAAACTAGGAACGAAGCTACTATTTAGTACTACATGTCATCCACAAACTGATGGTCAAAAAGAGGTGGTGAATCGAACATTGTCACAGCTGCTGAGGACTATGATTAAAAAGAATTTGTGGGAGTGGGAAGAGTGTTTGCCACATGTTGAGTTTGCATACAATAGGGTTGTGCATTCAACTACTCAGCTTTGTCCTTTTGAGGTGGTGTATGGCTTCAAGTTATTGATGCCACTTGATTTGTTGCCTTTGCTATTACATGAGAGAGTTGATATGGAGGCATCAAAACATGCTGAATACGTGAAGAAGATTCAAGAGAAGACTCGAGAGGCTATTGAGAAGAAAGGCAAGCACATTGCTGCTACAAGGAATCTAGCAAGGAAGGATCAGTCCGATAAGATTAGAATTGGACCCATTACAAGAGCTCGTGCTAAGCTACTTGAACAACAGGTGAATTTACTCCTAAACAAATCTGGTACTTTAGTTGATGAGAACTTTATACTGCCTAAGTCTATTCATTTATGTATGATCAGGTTCGTTGGAGAAACAAGCATAGCGCGAAGATGAGAAGGGCTACAAGAGGAGCCCAGCATGATGATCGCCCAAGGATGCGCGAGGGAGGACCAGGAGGAAGGCGCAAGAGAAGATCATCAAGACGGAGGCCAAAAGTTCTGCATTCACCGGAGTGTCCGGCCGAGTCCACCCGGACTGTCCGGCCTGCCCGAGAGAAGCTTTGGCACTGACAATCAGTACACCAGATCGGACACTTCCCGGACACCACCCGGAAACTTTGAAGTTTCCGGCCAGACCGGACTATCCGACCGAATTCACCGGACTGTCCGCCCGCCGACTGAAATCTGGTCCGAGTCGGTTTGTATCAGTTTGAGTCGTACACATTTAGTTTCGGTTTCTAGCCGCCCCAACCGCCCTTATAAGCCCTGGGACGACCCCTAGTTAGGGTTTAGACCACGTTAAAATATTTTGGAGTTGTTTCTTTCATAGAACCTCTAGAATTACTTGTGATCGATTTTACCAACTGCAGTTGAGTGTGATCTATTGTTCCACTGGGAATTAGTAGATTGGAAACTACCGTTCATGGTCGACGGCTACGTGCGCAAGAGGGTGGTGTTGTGAATATCCCACATGGGTCGAGAGCTGTTGCATTGGGATCAGGGTTCGAGTGGGAGAGATCATAGCTACAGGCTAGTTATCTGTGATCCACCATCATCATCGACAAGTGTTTTCTGAGAAGATCGAGCCACCCCATATCATTTCTCGTTCTCGTGATATAACATTTTAGTGATCTTATCACTTGCTTGCAAGCTATGTTAATGTGATATCACCGTGAGGGCCCAAAGTATATATCTCCATCATCGGGATGGACAAATCCCTCTCTTGATCCATGAGCCTCTACATAACACTTTTGGAGTATCTGAACCCACCTTTATTGTCAACCTATTACGGTGTGACGTTTGATGTTATCAAGTTACTCTTCCGGTGTTAGTGATTGACATGTTCTCATGGTCTAAGGACTAGAGTTACTTTGCACAATGTTATAGTAATTTGAACATAATTACTTTGATCGTATTACTATACTTCGGATGAATGTTCACCACATCATTCCACCAATGTTGTGACCTCGTTATCAACAACATCCAATGTCCATGATCAAGAAACCTTGATCATCTTGTTAATCAATGAGCTAGTTTATATGAGAGGGATAACTAGGAACTCTATATTTGTTTATTGAACACACATGTATTAACGTTTCCAATTAACACAATTATAGCATGTAAAAGAAACATCTATCATATACTTGGAATAAGCTAATAACAACTTTATTATTGCCTCTCGGGCATATTCCCTTCAGTCTCCCACTTGCACTAGAGACAATAATTGAGATTATATGGTGATAAATCTAACACCCATGGAGTTATAGTGTTGATCATGTTTTGCCCTAGGGAGAGTTTTAGTCAACGGATCATCTACATTCAGGTTCGTATGTACTTTACAAATCTTTATATCTCCATCCGAGACATGATCACCGATGGAGTGAACCGTTATGCTTGGAATTATTGTGAGACCTCAGTTCTTTGGCATTGGCTATGGCTCCATTGTTATACAATAGATCGCCATTGGGTACAACGCACTAGGAACCGCACCTAGTTCCGTTATGAACTCCTTCACCCAAACTGCTTCCTTCCCCACTTTTGAAGCAGCAACATATTCTGCCTCCGTTGTTGATCCTGCCACCATGGGTTTTTTGGAGCTCCTCTAACTAAATGCTGCTCCATTCATGAGAAACATGTACCGGATTGAGACATAGTCATCTGGATCGGTGTCGAAGCTAGCATTAACATAACACTTAACGACGAGATCTTCTTCACCTCCGTACATGAGAAACATGTCCCTAGTCCTTCTTAAGTATTTAAGGATATTATTGACTGCTATCCAGTGTTCCGAACCTAGATTTTAGATTGGCACCTGCTAATCAAACTAATAACATGTGCCACATCCGGTCTTGTACACATAGCATGTCATACATAATAGAGCCTATGACTGGGGCATATGAGATCTTATCCATTATCTCTCTCTCTTCTGCCGTAGCCAGACTTTGATTCTTACTCAATGTCTTGCCTTGCAACATAGGTAAGAAACCTTTCTTACTTCCGTCCATTTTAAACTTTTTAAAAATCTTATCAGGGTATGTACTTTGTGATAGCCCAATCAGATGTCTTGATCTATCTCTATGGATCTTGATGCCTAGTATGTTTGATGCTTCACCAAGGTCCTTCATCAAAAACTTGTCGTTTAGATAACTTTTAACATTATTTAAAGATCTATATCATTTCCAATCAATAATATGTCATTCACATATAATATTAGAAATTCCACAGAGCTCCCACTCACTTTCTCGTAAATACAAGATTCTCCGTAAGTTTGGACAAATCCAAACCCTTTGATCACCTCATCAAAGCAGAGATTCCAACTCCGGGATGCTTGTTTCAGTCCATAGATGGATTGCTAAAGCTTGCACTCCTTGCCAGCATCCTTAGGATTGAGAAAACCCTTTGGTTGTACCATATACAACTCTTCTTCAATATTACCATTGAGGAACGCGGTTTTGACATCCATCTACCAAATTTCATAATCAAAAAATGCAGTAATTGCTAACATAAGCCTAACTGACTTTAGCATCGCTACGGGAGAGAAAGTGTCATCGTAGTAAATTCCTTAAATTTTTCAAAACCACTTAGCGACAAGTCGAGATTTATAGATGGTCACATTACCATCAGCGTTAGTTTTCTTCTTGAAAATATATTTACTCTCAATGGCCTTTCGGTTGTGAGGTAAGTCCACCAAGGTCCAAACCTGGTTTTCGTACATGGATTCCATCTCATATTGCATGGCTTCTATACATTTATTGGAATCCAGGCTCATCATCACTTCTTCATACATCGCATGATCATCATTTCCATCTACCATGAAATTCATGACAGGGTTTCCGTACAGTTCAGGAACTGAATGTATACTGTTTGACCTGCGAGGTTCGGTAGTGTCCTCATTCGGAGTTTCATGATCTTTATCATTAGTTCCCTATTCATTCAGTGAAGTCAACTCCTGAACAATTTCTGGCGTTGCGCCACTCGCCATTTCATGAAGAGAAAGTTCAATAACCTCTTCGAGTTCTACCTTCCGACTACTCACACCTTTCACAAGAAATCCTTCTCTAGAAAGGATCCATTCTTGAAAACTAAAACCTTGCCCTTGGATCTATGATAGAAGGAATACTCAATTGTTTCTTTAGGGTATCCTATGAAGACTCATTTTTCCGCTTTGGGTTCGAGTCTATCAGGTTGTCGTTTCTTCACATAAACATTGCATCCCCAAACTTTTAGAAATGATAGCTTTGGTTTATTTCCAAACCACAATTCATATGGTGTCATTTCAACAGATTTATACGGTGCCCTATTTAAAGTGAATGCATGTGTTTCTAGTTCATAACCCTAAAACAAAAGTGGCAAGTTAGTTAGAGACATCATAGATCAAACCATATCCAATAAGTTATGATTACGATGCTCAGATACACCATTACGCTGTGATTGATCAAATCATCTGTGAAAGTAACAAAATAACGATATCCACCTCGTGCCGACACACTCATTGGACCACATACATCAGTATGTATGATTTCCAATAATTATGTCGCCCATTCCATTATATCGGAAAACAAGGTTCTATTCATCTTGCCCATAAGGCATGGCTCACATGTATCAAATGATTCAAAATCAAGTGATTCTAATAGTCTATCAGAATGGATCTTGTTCGTGCATTTTACGCCAATATGACCTAGACGGTAGTGCCACATATATGTAGATATATCATCATTAAGTTTAATCCTTTTGTCATCTACATTATGAATATGTGTATTACTACTATTGAGATTTAAAAGAAATAAACCATTCATCACAGGTGCATGACCTTAAAAGATATTATTCATATAAATCGAACAACCATTGTTTCTTGCAGTAAACATGATCCGCATACAATGTTCATGCTCAACGCAGGCACCAAATAACAATTATTAAGGTTTAAAACTAATACAGACGGTAAATGGAGAGGCAACATTCTGACGACAATCACATCAACTCTTGATCCATTGCCAATACGCATTGTGACCTCATCCCTTGCTAGTGGTCGCTGATGGCTCCAAAAATGGCCATCTTTTCCCACCGTGTTTAAACACTATTTTTAGTCACGCAATTGACAAGAAAATCTCAATCCTTGCCACTAATGACTAATAATTGCAAAGATATTCAAACCATTGCTTTGAATTGTGTTGTGCAGGAAATCATGATTTTTAATGCGAAATCTGGAGTCATAATGAAGGTTTTTGAGGAAGTCCACATGACTAAGTAATTGTGGAGTCAATTCCAGGCATTTGCAGCCATAACAACAACTCTGTATCGTCCGCTCGTACCATGTGGAGGCGACTCCATCTCGTCAAACCCTACAACTTTTGTGAAGACACCTATATATTTTGAGGTCTCAGCCGCCACACAGAAGGCCACCATTCTAAGCTTGCATCACAACACACCCCAAGGAGATCCACACCATTGTTCATCCATCCATCTTCCATCCCCTCCACTAGCCATAGCCATTACTTTGTACTTTAGATCTCCTTATGATTCAGTGACCATTGTAAGAATATTTGATTTCATCTAAGTATTTTGCACGATGTTTTCTATCCTTGATCTTATTGTTATGAGTGAGTAGTCCTCACGGGCTGCAGGCTGGGGAGAAACCTCATAGCAATTATGTGCAACTAATCTATGGGAGCATTGTGTATTGTTTGAAATAGAGATTTGTATCTTTTGTTTGTTTGTATCTTGTCTCGATCTGTGGACTTGTAGGTACCTAAGATCCCATAGATTGATAAAGGCTTGAGGTGAGATACTTGGCTAGTGGCGATTTCATAGGAACCCTAGTGACAGAAAGGGTAGTACGGTCTTTGCTTAGCGACCCATTCAGGATCACAACAACTTCACCACTTAATGCTTTGATTTGTGTTTTACACTTAATAATCGTTTGTAGCCCGTTGCTTTCTGGTGCACTCGGTTGGATTAAAAGACTATTGCTCTGCCCGCTGCATCATGAGGGCTCTAGTATATTAGGATGTGTTGCTGACAAGAGATTATCCCTATTAAAACTTTACACATGACTATGCTTATTATTATCTTTTATCCCATATGATGTGCAGCTACAGGTGGTTCTTCCACGCTGACCTATCTCCATCCATTGATTCAACCCATTATAAAAGTAAACTAGATTAATTTGGTAAACGAAGGTAAAACGAAGAAACAAAGTCTTGTAGATGTGTCCTTTTTATATCCTTTTAGCATTGCTTTCCAAGGTTCAATTAAACCTAGGTCTTCTAGGGAAAAAGGTATTATATTACATCCATGAATCCGGATCAAAGGTATCAACCCTTTTTCTGGTGCTGTTGCCGGGGAAGAAGTTTCGCTATCCTGGTGAGGTCACTAGAAACCTTGTTTTTAGTTTTATTATTTGTTTGTAGTTCATTTCTTGTTATTAGTTTACTTTCTAGTTATCTATTTGAAAACCCAAAAATAGTTACTTGTTATTTATTTTCTTTACTTAAAAAATATCAAAAATAAAAATACTCCCACTGATGATTTTATTCATGCACCTATCACTCAGCCCGCTGTTGATGTGGAAGAATATGAAATTAAGCCTAACATTTTAAGTTTGGTTCAATAAAACCAATTTGGAGGCTCATCTTCTGCGGATTAAATACTTTTACTGAAATTTGTGACATGATGCGTATTAAGGATGTAGATCCAAATGATGTTAAGTTAAGATTGTTTCCTTTCTCTATTAGAGGAAATGCTAAGGACTGGTTGCTAGCTCTACCTAAGGGCACTATTAAATCTTGGGAGGAATGCACTAATATATTTATGACTAAATCCCCCCAGCTAAAACTATGCAACTAAGATCCAACATTACAAGATTTAGACAAAAGGATCGCGAGCCACTAGCGCTTGCATGCAAAAGGATGAAAGAAGCCATAATGAGCTGTCCTAGTAGCATCATTACCTTGGTTTATACTGATATGGAGTGGCCCGATCTTCTCAGCAAGCACTTGTCGATGATAATGGTGGATGATAGATAACTAGTGTGTAGCTATGATCTCTCCCGCTTGAACCCTGATGCCAATGCAACAGCTCTTGAACCTTGTAGGATATTCACAATACCACACTCTCGCGCACGTAGCCGTCGACCACGAATGGTAGTTTGCAATCTAATAATTCCTAGTGGAACAACATGTCACACTCAATTGCGATTGGTAGAAATCGATCACAACTAATTCCAGAGGTTCTATGAAAGAAACAACTCCAAAATAATTTTAACATGGTCTAAACCTAACTTGCTGTGGCGCCCCATCTATTTAAGAGTCTGGGGGCGGCGGCCTAGGTGGGATCCGAGTTGGTCCCACCCAACTATAATATACAAATCGACCCAAAGTGGGGTTCGGCTCAGGGTTCTACCGTGGCAGAGTTTGGGCCTGTTTCTCTGCCGTGGCAGAAAAGGACTCTGTTATGTGCCACGACAGCCTGCCGTGGCAGGAAAACGCGTCGTTTCTCTGCCGCGGCAGAGATCCTGCCATGTGTTGATCTTACTTTTGGTAGCTCCTTGCGCTTCCTCCCTCTCCTCCCTCGCGCATTCTTCATTGATCAACACACCATGCTCCATATGCTTCAACTCCTCGCTCTATGCTACGCCTTCTTCTCCCATGTACCTGATCATACAATAGCACAAAGACTTAGGCAGTATAAAGTTCTTATAAATGAAAGCATCATGTTCAACTAGGAATGAATTCACCTGATAGTCATCATTGATTTGACTCAATATTTCCGTCCAGTTCAAGCAGTCAGAATCATCATAATCCCTGTATATATCCTCATCATCCTCCCTTTCTTCATGAAAAGCCGTCCACGGCTTTGGGTAAGCTGAAAGTGGAAGAAACAAAAAGAACAATGTGTATGCAAAGTATATGTATATATAACATGTTGTATTATTGTTGTTCATATGAAAAGTATGTCTAGTATACATCAAGCAACTTAAATTGCAGGTATAAGTGAAGTACAAAGAATCATGATCATGGTGAAAAACAACTAAATAAATAGTCTTGTTCTTCAATATTAAATTTAGTTTTCTCAAAGAAGATCTATGATCAAATTTGTGAACAAGATCAAACAACCTCAATAAGTGTGAAAACCAAATTGATTCATGCCATGCTTCAACTACACTACTCTGATTATTATGAACATGATCATGTTGTCCAGTATGTAAGATGCAACTCAATTTTCAAATATCAAGGAAGTCTAAAGTAGTAACATAACTAGATAAAGACTTTTGGGACAAACACAATGAATATGAAAACTTGGGTTCAATCTTAGCAAGATTAAAACAATCCAACATAGGTAAAATTACTCGTGTTGGTTGCAATATATCAACTAGACCAGGATGTATTTCCATAATATCTCGAACATGAACTATTGTCCCATAGCAAACATTTTGTGACACGTTGCATATATGGCTGAAAACAGCTTGTTTTAGTTCAGGGATTCTATCACAAGTAATGCATATGTGATCCACAAGAAAATTTTCATCGATGCTATATTCACCAATTAGATTGAAAGCGAAACAAGGAGAATATGTGCTAGAATTCAGAAATGAAATTTCAGAAATCTTATCCATAGCACAACTCATACTCATAGGTTCATTTAGCATGATAGAATACACAATATTTGCAGGTGGTATTCGAACAAGTATTTCTTTATGTGTAATCAGTACCACATGATCAAAATTAAAATTGGGTAAACTATCACATGGTGTTGAAACATTAGTGCAAGGCAAATCACAAGGAGGCATCAACAAAGGAATAGACTCACAATATGTTGCGCTTGTTGACTCTAGCTCAAAATCAGTACCTATATCAATAGTGTTCTCCTCACATCTAGTAGGCACTAGGACATCCTCCGCAAGTGACAATGCACAGTCTGATGATGCATGTTGTAAAATAGATGGCTCCCTTTCTTCAAAAGCAACCTGCATATCACAAGAAACAATACCGGAAGTAGAGATGATTACATTAGTAGAAATATCCTCACATGTATTAGCATCTACTGCACTTATGTTTTCCTTTTCTCTCATACTCTTAGAATGGATGCTCTCAACCTCACGTTTAGTGGAAACACACAGCTCACTTTTGATAACACTCTCACTCAGTTTAGCATGTGGCTCTCATTCTCACATGGGTTGTAATGCACACTGTGTTTAAGATGACAAATAATAGAATTGTCACCATTCATCATGACCTTTTACTGAGCAGACAAACTGAACTCTTTTGTCCTCTCCTTGCGAAGAAGATGATACTCATGAAATTTGTCGGCTGAAATCCTGAGCATAGCACACATCTTCATGTTTCATTTGAAAGAAATCCTTCCAACATCAGGACATATTTGAGCATCAAACCTCCTTCTCCAAGGTTCTCCCAATAGTATGTGACAAGACTTAAGTGGTATAGGAGATACATCACAGCGCACAATCTCAGTATTCTCTTTAAAAGTCATAGGAACATCAGCGGGTGTGAAATCAGCAATGTGCCATATGATGAATGCAAGAGATATGGCACCACACGGGCACATGTGGGTAGCTGCAGCTTTTGTACAACTTCAACGCTGATCAAATTAAGAGTAGAGTTGTTATCAATGGTAATGGAAGCACATCGCTCACCAATCATCACACTATGGTGGAAAAGACCATCACCATCAAAAGTATTGCGTTCTTCCTTCCAAAAAGTTCAACTACAACGCCAATTGTGGAAGAATTTGTAACTATAGGTCTCCAGATTATCTGTAACATCAATGGCCTCCATTTTCTGCATCACATCAACACTACTAAAAGACATGATTAGTACATTAGTGCACAAAACAAAATTTGGTGGTGGAACTCTCACAACTCACTCAAAACTGACAAGAAAGCAGATCTTACCATTCCAAAGTGAATAGTGATGCTTACCAATTCTAATCAACAACTTATGCATCGATGTGATGAAGTGAATATCAAGGGTATAGAGAATGATCATAGGGCACACAAGTTATGTATGGTGGAGCTCTAGGTATGGTATCCTAACCACACCGCAAACAAGTCCTAGTGCTGATCGTACAACAACCCAAGAAACACACACGTGGAGATAAACGTGGAATTACAACTATGAAGGGTGTTGCACTACTCTCGAGAGACAGTAGCAAAGCTCAAAGTAAACAGGCACAAGATTGCTCAATCTACCGGTGCACAAAGATATCACTAGGCCTCTTTCTCAAGTTCTCTTTTTCTCTTTTTCTTTTGTATAGATTATTTCTCTTTTTCCTTTTTCTTTTGCTATTTTGATTTTTCTCTTTTTTTGAATATATATCACACACGACCAATTTACAAAGCACAACACCAAAACCCTACGAGCAGCCTGTAAGAGCAGAAACTATTCTCAATGGGAAAGTTCCTACACTTAGGAAATAGAATTGCTGTAGCTATGGTTTGGAAAATTGCAAAATTTCACAATTTTTTTATATGTGCCACGGCAGAAAAACGGGCCAAAACTGTGACGGGGCAGAGAATCTGTACCTTGCGGCAGAACGCGTACCGCGGCAGAATAACGACTGGAAATCATGCCGCGACAGGAAATCAGATCCGTGGTAGACACGGACTTGCGGCAGAAAAAGGGAGGCTTTTGTGCCACGGCAGAGTCGGCAACAATTTTTTTTGGATCTACGAGATAGAATGATCAACGACTAAAACTTGAAAGCAATGCAATCTAGGCTATGGCGATTATTTTTGTGAGGCTTTTTCTGTATAGGACTAAAACAAGATCTAATCTATGGATGGATTTGTGGATGCTCACCTAGTAAACGAGGAAATTTGATAGCAAGATGATATAGGGTGCCCCGATCTTATCAGCAAGCACTTTTCAATGATAATGGTGGATGATAGATAACTAGTGTGTAGCTATGATCTCTCCTGCTCGAACCCTAATGCCAATGCAACAGCTCTCAAACCTTGTAGGATATTCACAACACCACACTCTCGCGCACATAGCCGTTGACCACAGATGGTAGTTTGCAATCTACTAATTCCAAGTGGAACAACAGATCACACTCAATTGGAATTGGTAGATATCGATCACAACTAATTCTAGAGGTTCTGTGAAAGAAACAACTCCAAAATAATTTTAACATGGTCTAAACCTAATTTGGTGTGGCGCCCCATCTATTTAAGAGTCTAGGGGCAGTGGCCTAGGTGGGATCCGAGTTGGTCCCACCCAACTGAAAGATACAAACCGACCCAAAGTTGGGTTCGGCTCATGGTTTTGCCGTGGCAGAGTTTGGGCCTATTTCTCTGCCGCGGCAGCCTGTCGTGGCAGAAAAGGACTCTGTTATGTGCCACGGTAGCCTGCCGTGGCAGGAAAACGCGTTGTTTCTCTACCGCGGCAAAGATCCTGCCATGTGTTGATCTTCTTCTTGGTAGCTCCTTGCGCTTCCTCCCTCTCCTCCGTCGCTCATTCTTCCTTGATCAACACGCCATGCTCCATATGCTTCAACTCCTCGCTCTGTGCTACGCCTTCTTCTCCCATGTACCTGATCATACAATAACACCAAGACTTAGGCAGCATAATGTTCTTATAAATGAAAGCATCATGTTCAACTAGGAATGAACTCACTTAATAGTCATCATTGATTTGACTCAATATTTCCTTCCAGTTCAAGCAGTCAGAATCATCATAATCCCTATATATCCTCATCATATACCAAGATTAAACTTATAAACAAGTTGTTGGGATAAAAGAAAATATAGTTATTGAAATTAAAGGTAGTCCCACTCTTATTGATCTTGTTATTGTGAACATGCCTAAAGATCCCATAGCACCTTTAATTCTAGGTAGGCCCTTCCTAAGAACCATTAAAGCTTTAATTAATTTACATGAAGAGAATGTGAGAATAGGACTACCATCGAGAGATCCTTTAATAGTACACTTCCCTAGGAAGAAGAAGGCCAAGCCTAATGATGACGATGCTATAATTACTTTGAAAGCCAATTACCTTTGAGTGGGTGTTCCATTCATCAAACCTAGATGATCATCATCTGGGTCAAGCTAATTGACCTTAACTAGAAGCGCTTCATGGGAGGCAACCCATGCGAAATAAAAGTTTTTACTCTTGTGTTAGTTTTGTTTAGTTTAGTTTGTTTGTTTTTGTTTCATTTTTTCTTTTAATAAAGAATGTTCAAGAAGACCTTTGGAGAGAGGAGAAAAATAAGGTAATCCTCTATAT
Organism: Avena eriantha; assembly: GCA_910589775.1. Taxonomy (NCBI): domain Eukaryota; kingdom Viridiplantae; phylum Streptophyta; class Magnoliopsida; order Poales; family Poaceae; genus Avena; species Avena eriantha. Next base: position 376,318,821 of record OU342742.1, on the reverse strand, counting down.
TTTATTTTTACTAACACATGGCCTAAGAAGTATTGCTGATTTTTATGAAGTCTATTTGCTGTTATTTTGTCCTTTGATAAGATGCGCAAAGACGAACGAAGCTACTAATCAAATTCTTTGAGTTTTTCAGCTCATTAGTTGTATAACGACCAGTTGTACAGCCGGAAGGGACCATAACGTGTGCCCGCACTGCATCAAGGAATTGGAATATAGAAATTCTAATTTTTGCCACAGGAAACAACGCTCGTAACGACCACTTCTACGGTCGGACGCGCCCGTACCGTACCCTCGAGCAAACCATCAGATTTCAAGCAAAGGTACTGAGGGCATAACGACCAGTAGTACGGGAGCGCAAGACTGTATCGCGCACCCGTACCGAGTGCATCGTGAGAAGGGATTCGTCACCCCCAAGGTATGTCACCCAGTACGGGTAGGCTCCGGCAGTACCACCCGCCTGTACCACATACGTAGCTGCCATAACAGTCATGAGGAGGTAACCTAAAAATCCCCAAACACTTTCTCTTTCTTATTCTTGCAAACTCCAAACCACCTCCATTGGATCTTCAAATTTACTCAATCTTTCTTCGATTCCTCGCATCCAATCAATCTAAGGTATGATTCTCCTTTGATCCTCAACTTATTTGCAACTAAACTCTGCTCAATCTTTCACCATTATCAGTCTAGACTTAGGTCTTGTTCTTGAGCTAATATTGGTATTGAGTATGATTAGTATTGTTTTTAGAGGAGTTTCTTTTGTAACAAGTGTAGAAGATTGTCTATGCTATGTTTCTATTGGACTACATTTTTAATTAGCAATTTTTATTTATTTTGTTTAAATGAACACAAGGAGCCATACACGTGTGATGGTTGCGGAACCTTCCGCACCACCCATTGATATGTTGACCCCTGAGTCACTTGGTATCGAGTTCACTGAGAAGTTTCAGTCGAACCATTTTGACTTCCTCAAGCTCCACGAAATCAAGTCCACTAAGTGGGTGTGTCCCTATATCCCGAATCAACTTGGCATTCATGTTGATTTCAATTTACTTTGCAACAATGTTGGTTTGTATGACTTTGTTGTCTAGGATGTCGCCATGTATCGCCGCTTGGCGCTTGAGTTCCTCAGCACCTTGACGCATACGCTGTGCTCTCACTATTGTTCTGATAGAAATTGTGTGGAGTTGATCGCATCAACTTCCGTCTTATGAACTGTGAGTACTCCTTGATGCTCAACCAATGGTCTCAATGCTCTGGGTTTTCCAACAACACCACCGACATATGCTCCACTACCTTTGTTTTCAATCCTGCACCTTGGGAGTGTTGGAAATATGCCCTAGAGAAAAATAATAATATGGACTATTATCATTTTCATAAAGTTTATTATTAAGTTGTATATCATGCTATAACTGTATTCAAAGGAAAGGTCAATACACGTATGATATATAAACAACCAGGAGTTCCCGGTGAATCTCTAGTCACTGGTTTATTGGTCAATAGATGATCAAGGTTTCCTGATCATGTGACATTTATGCCAGTTGACAATGGAATCACCTCATTGTGAGAATGAGATGATGAGCTATACCCAATCTAAGCATCGTGACCCGATCATGTCACGAAGTTTAAGTTACGATTATTAGAAAAGACCTAGTGTCCTATTTCTTAGACCGTGGGACCATATCAATGACGGTTAGCTGAGAATACTTAGAAAGCATCAAACATCACTTGTGTGAGCATGATCATAAAGGTGTGTTCAGATATTCGGAGGAACATGTAGAGGCATTATGCGTCAAGAGCGGTATTTGTCAATCTGCGTGATGGAAAGATACTTGAGGGCCCACTCAGAGAAGTTATATCCAATAGCTACGCATTGTGTGATTTGATCACACAGATATCACTTGTCGGAACGAGTTAAATAACATTTGTCGGAAATGAGATTGACCACGACATGGTGATGTCATTTATCAGATCTTAGACAATGGAAGTCTCGAAGAGACAAAAGGAATATGACACAACATTCATGGTTTAGCTATGAAAGATTCATGGAATGCACAAGGGTCATCATGGGCATCCAGGTCCCACTGATGATCATTGGTATGAGAAGGTATCGACCATGTATGGAGTGTTCCCGAACTATGGGGTATCATGCTTAAGGGATTGATGATGCTTAGAGATTGTTTTGGTATCGGCAGAATCACCGAACAATAGAAAGATAAAAAACCAAAATATTTCAGAAAGTTTGGAGGATGTCTGGAGTGGGTGGAAGGAGTTCCATAGCCACGGGGATTGAATAATATGTAAGTAAATGTTAAATATTGATTTAATCATTTATTTACAATTATTTAATAAAATAAAAATAAATTAAAATGTCAAATACCTAATTCGGAAAAAATCCCTAGGGAAAAGGGCCCATCAGGGAAAATACCGAAAGGGAGAAAGGGAGGAGGGGCCACATGGGCCCCATGCACCTGCCGATTGGGCCCATGGGGGTCTCGTCCGGCCGGCCACCCCTCCCCCCTCTTCTCTCCTTTTGTTTAGTCCCACATGGCTAAGCTAATTAGTTGTGGAGTGGTTTTTCCCTATATAAAGAGAGGTATATTGACAAAATAAATAGACCAACAATTAATAAAAGGTTCCCTCTCTTTTGGGGAGACCTCTAGTTGATATTCTCTCTCTCTCTCTCTCTCTCTCTCTCTCTCTCTCTCTCTCTCTCTCTCTACCGTAGCCCCAAGTCTGGATCGCGCGAGTAGGAGACTTCTTCACTTTAGAGCACCATCACACTACGGGATTTGGATCCAGAAGGTCTACTTCCGCAACTAAAGCTGGATCGGAGGAGCGGGAGTCATCGTCAGGCAGCCAACGTGTGTAATGTAGCACCTCGGGTAAAACCACTACTAGAAAATCGCGTGTTATTTTTATTTTGTGCATCATCATGACCACATGCTCATGTCATCATGCCACATTGCATTTGAGCATCGTCATGTCATCATGCATGTTTTTGCCTAAAACTATTTTCTAAAAGCTTATCTTTGTTTTCTAAATACCCCCATCTTTGTTTCAAATTAAAACCACGATTTTACCGGATATTTTGTTTGTCTAAAACTATTTGAACAAGGTTTTATAAAATAATTAAAAAAAATCTTTTGTCCGGGGAGGCAGTCTAGCCGGTCAGACCAGAGGCCTAACTGACCGAACCACCTATGACCCGAGCCATCTAACCCTAACCCTAAACTAACCATCCGTCACTGCCCCAGCCCGCAACCCACCCCTCTCCTCACTCACGCGCAGCCGCCTGCACCCGACCCAGCCCGCACACTGCGGTGCACCGACACGCATGCGAAACAACCTACCTACCCCGCCCGCACCACCTACCACTCCTCTCCCCTCACAGCACCCCAGCCGCCATGACCCCGCATCGCGACACCGCCGTGTACGCCCGCCCTAGCCCGTGGGACACGCCCTGCCGCACGCCTCTCTCGCTCGAAAACCACCCCCGCCTGGCCCCACCACAATCGATGTCCACCCCAATCTCTTCGTCTGGATCCCCATCGCGACCTCCTCCCGTATCAAGCCCCGAGGCTGCCAAGCTCCTCCTTCTGCCATTGCCGGGGGCTCACCGACCCCCGCCTCCTCGCCGAACAGCCAGAGAACACAGCCGGTGCCGCCGGTCCTCCTCCCGAGTACCTCCTGCACCCGCGCGACCCTCCCCTTCGACCTCTGCGCCCGTGCCAACTACGCTGCTGCCTCTCCCCACGCAGGCCTCTTCCTCGCCTGTGGAGCGCCACCGTTCGCAGGCCACCGTCGCCGCTACACCTCGCCCTCTTCCTCCTAGAACCACCATCGCCCTCTGCCTCATCCCTGTTGTAGGCCATCGTCCTCAACCTCCACTATACCACTTGTCTTCCCCGCGAGCTCCGTCGCCACCCCTCTTTGGCCGGGCGACCTCCTTTGCTCCTTGCTTCGCTATAGGACAACCTCGACCTGCCGGCCTCCTCTGCGCCAACCGCCGCTCGGCCTCCGCGAGCCTCAGGCACCACGGCTCAGGACGCCACCATCAGCCCCCTCTCGTCGGTTTGCTATTGCGCCGTGTTCGCCTCAAGCTCTCCTCCCGGGCTCCGTGCTCCGCCTCCATGAGCCACCGCTTGAAGCCCCGACGCTCGCTGCTGAGCTCCGCGCTGGCCCCACGTCTTTGGCCGCTCCTTCCTATGCTGCACCGTCACATGTCCTCGCTCGGTACCTTGCCGCACACGCGCCTTCGGTTGCACGAGTCCCGCTGCTTCCCCTGTATGCCGCTCAATGTGGAGACAGAAGACTGATGTGCCACGTTGGTGCTCATTGATTGCTTTGGCTCATTTGTGTATATAGTGTGTGTTGTTGTTGTGAGCTACCGCTGTGTTTGGTGTTCCGAGGGTTTGATCCTATGTGTCCAAGATAGCCCTGATAAGATCTTCTTGTTGCTCTGATACTGCTGAAGAAGGAACATGGTACCACGCGAAGACCGTACCGAACCCAGCGGCACCCGATGAACCATCGACAAGACCTTCGACATGGATTCCAAGCACTCCAACATGGACTCCAAGGTTCTTGTACTGGATCCGATGACCCGAAGTTCTTCTTCACAGAACACCGAGTCCTCCTTCTCGAAACCGATGGCCGAGACCCTAAAGACCCCGATCGTGGAGTCTAAAGACCGATCCCCGTAGAACCCCAAGGCCCCGGATCCGCACCCCATTGTGTGACCTTCTTTTCCTTGACCCCTATTTTGATGAATATAATATACTTGTTGCAACAATTGTTCATGATTGCATACATCTTTGTGTGGTTTGGGATCATTATGCCGATTCATCTAATAATTAAATATGGAGACTATATACGGGCTTTTCTAGTCTTATATTGGCTCCATTTAAATTTTTGTAGCAAACTAATGCCATATTTTGCCTTGTTAAGACAACATTTAAATTGCAGGGTAGCTAAACAACATGAACCTCCTATTTAATTGTTGGGACCCCGGTTCTGCTTAATATTGCCTAGTCGCATCGCATCTTTGCCATGTCATGCATCATATCATGAACATGCCCGGTCTTCTGCTGTAGTATTAAATAGTGTATCTGATGTTTCTTCTAGTGATTTGCTTCTTCACGGATAGGCCGTTGAGTTGATGCGAGATTCGACCCGTTCACCGGTGTATCTTCGATAGTGTTCCCAAGCGAGCATTCTCCCCCTTTCTACCAATTTTTGCATTTATAGTGTTTACTTCCTGCTGTTGATCTATTTCTATCCGTGTTGCGATGCTTCAGTTTCTACGCACCATTTAAACTCATTGTAGCCTCTATATTGTCTTGGACACATCCTATTTGCATGTTGGTTGATAGACAGCCAGCCTTGCGAGTTGTAGTTGCTTGCTCAGGTGCTGCTTCGTGTCAGTGTTGTTCCATCATTGTTGGGAGGTTGGCACATGCTTAATGGTGGATATGATCATGGCTTTTAATATAACTTGCCAATTAAAATGCTGGAAATAGATATAATGTAGAGGCGCCGGTGGGTAATAGTCAATATTTGGTTTTTAACCGCCCACTTGTGTCCACGCAAGACCCGAGTTCTTGACACATGTTCCGAGATCAAGAACGCTAACCACAGGTGGGTGTGTGGGCACCCCATTGGCTTAGTACCTGATTTCAAAGTATTGTGCTGGGGGCACAAAGTAGTTTGTGGCTTTATTACTATCCTGTACTTATGCCATTCTTTACTGCTTTATTTATGATTGCGCGTGTAGTGCCTATACTGTTTAGGAACCCCGTGCAACATTTCTGCTATATCGACAAGCCCAGTCACACTTTCGGGTTCCCAGTCATTTACAGTCATTGCCACATACCTTGGGTATGTATCTGAGACGGCCGACTTCGTTGCGGGTAGCTTAGTGGGGTGCCCCCCATGTACTTGCTTTGGGTCTGATAAACGTCGTGTCCAAGGCGACGTCGCATACCGTTGGGTGTATGTTCATGATCTTGCTCATATTCGGATCTGACAACAAGGGTTGAAGTGCATGTGGATGCACCCCTGCAGGGTTAAATCTTTTTGAAAAGCTGTGTCCGCGGTTATGGACGACTTGGAGCATAGTCTCTCGATCATATACAACTATAAATAAAGAATTGGTGTTATAGTATGACTTGTATCTGATATGACTAGTAAGTTGGACAACCACCATGGAATGAATGAATAAAACTGCCAACTGTGTGAGTTTCCTTGGCATGACTTCCTCGTTTGGTCTCAAGGGGAATTACTAGGATGGGTATGTTTGGTGTTAGTATCAGGTTGGTTCCAAATAAATCTTTCTTATCTTTCTCTAATAGCCGACAGTTGTATCGAGTATCTATAGGCTGTGTAGTGCATGCTTTGTTGCCGCTTTAGTCCACCATACCTATGTAGGCGAGAGCCGCCGAATTCTAGACTCGCCATGTACTAGCCTCAGTGCTAACCGCTCACTTTTTCGTTTGCCCTTTGTCAGCACCCCTTTTTGTTTCAGCAGGTTTGAGATCGACGTCGTTAGCAGGATTAAACTTCCAGCTTGGCCTGGGCAGGGTTATGGACGCCATTGGTTATTCTTCAGGGCTATTAGTCCAATTTGATTCTTATCCATACTTGGATGTTGTATCGTTTTCAAGGTGATTTGGATCTTTGTATTATATATCTGTATTCTTGACTCATGGAGTTGTTGTTGTATATATATGTTCTCTGGGTTCCATCGTAGACTATTGTGTAATGATATTACTTTGTTTTCCGCCCGCACGCAAGTGCCTGGTGGGCATCTTTGAATCATTTCTATGCGGGTTTGGCGGGAAACGCTAAAACTTGCATAGGGCTGATTCGAGGGTGTTACATGTAACTCCCTCGAAGGTGCAACACTTGGGGCACTAGGAGTCGTTGGAGCCGCAGGACTTCAACACGACCCCGAGGTCCACGTCGGAGCGACTTCAACGATGATCTGCCGAGCATTGATAACACTTTTTAGTCTTGAAGGGTAAGTTCATGAAAAGCCCCTCCCATTACTGCATTACTAATAGATAGATCCTAACAATAGGGTTCTTGGCATAGGAAAAATTTATTGTTTTCATGTGCAAACCCCTACAGCGGTATTAGAGCTAGATCTATGCGTTGCTAGTACGGGTAGAACACATGAGCTGTAGCGTGTGGGCATTGATCTTTTAGTTGTTACCCTCCCACGTGTACTTGTGCATACCGCAGTAATGCTTGATGAAGTGGCCCCTAATTGACTTTACGCGTTCATTCACGAGACTGGTCCATGATTGAAACACGGCTCGTACTGTATAAAGTGGCTTTGGGGGGGGTGTCTCTCTCTCGCATTAGTTGGTATGCCATTTGCAAAGGAGGGCCCCAAAAGGGGTGTAGTATAGACAACTATTTTATCAGCGTTGTGGTAGAAGTTCGTAGGTAAGAACGGTTCTTGTACGAAAGCCCTAACATCCATGTAAAACAAGCAAAGAGAAATTAGAGGTGTCTAAATTTGTTTTGCAGGGGCATTGTGATGTGATATGGTAGTAGTAGTCAAGGTAAAGTAGTTTACTTTCTATTGCTAAGTAGTAGTAACAGTCATGGAGATGACCGACTACCACGTCGGAGGCACCAGTACCCTAGTGCCCATAGCGCCGGATCCGGAGACACGAGATTGAGATCACAACACAAGGACCATGTCGCATCGCATTTACTTTCAATGCTTATTGTTTGTACATCTTGTTGTATGATAGTATCAGATACTCGACGGTAGCCTAATAAGATGATCCCTAAACAAAATACCAACATAAGTTTTCTCCCATAGTGTGCACCACCAAGAAAGTTCTCCGTTATGAGCCAGGCCATGACGATCGGGTGTCAGACATATCCGCGTTCACATACGGTGGGTGTAAGCCATGTTGCACAGCGAATACACGTAAGGTTGAGTTGGTGAGCCTAGCATGTGTAGACATGGCCTCGGAACACGGATAGTGAAATATCGAGCTCGAGTCGCATGAATGATGTGATCGATGTTTCGACGTCCACCTTTGCAACTATATCACCGGTCGTGACGATCGGGGGCGGTGTAGTGAATAGGGATCGTGTAATCACTAAAACCCTTTTTGGGGATAGTAGTTTTAGTGGAGTTCTTGTTTCAACTCATATAATCATAAACTTAGTCTCAATTCCTTTTGTAATTATAAATGTAGAGATGGATCGTCGTGAAGCTTATTTTGACGTCGTTGAGTGGGTAGTTGCTGAAAAGCTAAGACTTGATGGATCCAACTTCCCTTAGTGGCTTGCGAGTCTAAATTATCTCCTCACTAAGAACAATGTGGTAGACTACATACATTATGCACCGGATCTGTGTCAACACCCGGACTTTCAATCCCAGATGCCTGTTATGCCATACATCGCAATCCTAGGATTACCATTTTTGTGAGACATAATAGATCGGATATCACAGTACATCATCCATTACAAACCATAATAAGGTCTTACATGAATAGAGGATCTCATTATCCAGTCTTAATACAACAAACAGCGGAATAAATAATAAGCGTAGCGGTGGGGTCCATCTTCATGGTCATAGGCAATGCTGACGATGGAAGATAGTCCTAGTTATCATAGCCGTCCTGCTTTCCTGCATCTTGGTAGCCTCCTTCATAGTCTGGCCATAGGAATAGCTAGGGACAAAAGCCATGAGTACTCTTTAAGTACTCACAAACTACCACTAACAAGTAAGATAGTTCTAGTAGGAATGCTAAACTCTAAGTTTATTTGTAAAGTTAAGTTTGAAACCTAAGATGAGTTCAGAAACAAAGAAAGATAAAATAAAGTTCTAGAATCATTTAAGTTGGGAAGCTAGTGTCATAGTCACAACCCTATTATGGTCAAGTCAAGATTCATCATTCATTTCATAAGTCATTTTGAAAACATCTGACAATGGAACAGTATGGCCACTCCAACTGTCCATAACCGTGGACGCGACTATTCGAATAGTTTGACACTCTGAGAGGTGGTACACTTTCACCACAAGATTCGATACATCTGTCAGAGATAACCCTGAATCATCATACTTAGTATGCAGATAATCAAACATAACCTTTCAATTACACACCCTAGTATAAGCACCTCTCCTATGAGCATGGCCTCCCAACCATGACCATCTGTCATCTTGGGCACTGCATAGGTGGATAACATTGAGAGGTAGCCTCAGCTCAAACCTCTCCCGTGAGGGAACTATTACTAATGCATATAAACTTCCGGCTAAGCCTTACCCAATTCAGGTATTGTGGTTGTACGGTAAAATTGGAATGGTATCACATCCGAACCCAACCATCAGTTTTGTAAAAGGGCTTAAGGCTCATGCCTCAACATTTTCATCATCATAAACCATTTGTGTTTCTCAAAACATGTCAAAACATCTCAATAGAATGACTCATCATTCCAAGGTTTTCACGAGTCATTTTCACCAAGTATTCCCATCTAAAGTGAATCAAGTTTTGGTTTAGCTCTAAACTACTAAGTTAAGAGTGTTCACTAATATGGGATGCTAATCTCAATCTCATGCCATAGAATGACATCTAAATCTAACTAGATAGGTCAAGTTTTATACTTTTTATGCTATCTTAAAACAAGTAAACGACTTTAATAAAGTAAAGAAAGTAAAGCTTGGAAATTAAACTTGGGGTAGGTAATAGTCAAAGTGGTATAACCAAAGCATGCCTAATGCATCTTGCCTAGGTTATCTAGCTTAATTTTAGCTTGTTAACAATAGCTTGCCTTGGTTGGTGCAGTGGTTGAAGTTTTCTTCCTCCTCCTCTTGGTAGAACTCCTCCTCCTCGAAAGCTTGGTCGGTACTATCGTCTATAAATACATACAGGATACAAAATCACCAAACAAAGCTTAACTAGTCTACTTAGCACACTAAGGCACACATTTGTTGATCTATTATCATCACAAGCATCACAAGGTTTAATTAACTAGTTTCATTTCTTTTATTTGAGAAAAGTAAATTCTACTCATTGAAATTAACTAAGATTTAATATTCTCTAATTAAAATATGGGATCATGTGGACACATGTCATCACCACATATTCTAACATGAGAATGTTATTTAAATGTTGGATTACGTTTTAATAAGTTTAAGTTGAACATTTAATGATTTAAAGTGACTAGAAATGCCTATATAGCATTATTTTGGTACTAGTCCAAAGTCACTGCATGAAAACCTTAATATTATTACATATTCAGATAGGTATGGTTAAATGTGATTTTTGAGAGTTGGAATCAACTCAAAATCTATTATGGTTGATTTTAGAAAAATGTTTGAATGTGCAAATGCTTCTGTCTTGTTATTTTTACTAGGAGATATCTCTAACTCTAAATGATTTAAATCCAACGGGTTTGGATAGATATTTTCATTACCATTCCAACAAAATTGGAATCACTCCATTTGGATTTGTAAAACTCTTTAAATTGATTTTTGAAATAAGGGACATAATTGATTTTTAGTCTAAATAGAAAAACCTAATTATAATTTACTAGGTCAGCGCGGGAAACTAAATGGGCCAGCCCAGTAACGCTCAGCGGCGCAGAGGGCGACTGACAGGATGGTCCCGCATGTCAGCTGCACTTAAAACCCGAAGCGGTACGGGACGATCTAGGCCATACGATTAGAACACAGATCGACGGTCCACGGTCGTCGTTGACGACGGACTTGTCACCGGCGAGACCAAACCCTAAACGGCTGGTGGGGGTCTACTGGGGACGTACTAGGGCTCCAGCTAGTGCGGCGAGGCGGGCAAACAAACTGGACGGCGACGGCGAGCCCATGCGAAGTCGCGACAGGGGCTGAGGTGGACGAAATCGACGACCACGTCTCCTCCTCTACAACGGCTACCTCCGACGGAATTCCGGTGATGTGCTACTCGAGCGGCTCTGGGGAGAGAGGGGAAACGATCAATGGAGAGAGGGGAGTGGAATGGTGTGAAGAAATGGTGCGGGGGAGGCTTCCTTATATAGGCTCGACGAGTGGACCGACGGGTATGGGCGGAGCTCGTCGGTGATGGCGAAACAGGGGCTACCGGCGTGCGCGAGGTAGGCGGACGGTGGGTGGTCTGCTGGTGGTCATCTACAGCGCAATGGCGCGGCTAGGGGTGGTGGTTATCGGCTGGGGGCTTCACGCGCTCTGGGAGACAGAGGCGGTGCTCGACGGTGATCATGGCGACTGTGGGTCGCGTGGCGGTGCACTGCCGTGCCTGGCGGGTTGCTGGGTTCAAGGCGGAGTGGCATGCACGATTTGGTGTCGAGGCGTGGTCTGTGGCATGCTGGCGGCGAGGGCGCTCTGGCTGCACGCAGAGAGAAAGGGCGGCGAGGCTGTGGGGTGGTCCAGTGGCTATCTGCGGCCATGGGGTGGACCGTGGGCGGCGGTGAGGTGGTGCCTTGCTTCCTGGAGCGGCGGAGAGGGGCTGGTGGTCGCCTGTGGCTGGTGCACGCTTGGCCGACGATCATGGCGTCGGGGCGGCATGGCACTAGCGCTAGGGGCTAGGGATAGGGGTGGATTTGGTCTGGTTGGGCCTAGGGGAGACCAAGGTGATCAATGCACAACAAATGGATCGACAAGAATTGCTCCAAAATAGTAATAGTTAGGCCACAAATTCTCTGCCTGCCACCTATTCGATCAAATGGCTGCATGAGAGAAAGCTTTGAATTTTTGAAAGATTTTTGGTGGAGTGGTGTAACTTATGCTTGAGCATCTAGGTTTGCTTGGTATTTTAAAATGGAGTTTATTTGAGTGGTTTTTGAATTAGTGTGATCTTGATACATACACTAGATTCCAAAACACTAGAATGTTTGTCCACTCTGTTTAACTGGCTAATCTTCATGAACCATCTTAAGCATCTACACATATCAATTTTTGCCCAAAACAGTTAATGAGAGGGAGAGAGAGCTCTCAGAATGCATAGGTGCTATGCAAATCATCATAGAGACTGAAGGGACTAGTAGTATCCATTCTCATTTTAAATTGGGCCCTCTGCCTATGCATCATTGGCAGGGTCATAGCAGTAGGACATGCTTATTAGATCCACTGCTGTGCACTCACATCAAGGGGGCACCACAACAGTAGATCTAATGACAGTAGAAGCCACTAAATTAATTAACATAGCAAACGAAAGGCAAAACCCTAGAATCAATTCTCATTAAATCATCCTTGTCTCAACATGAGCATCCTTGATAACCACATCATTTATTTTTTATTAGCTAACCCAGCAGCATATCTTATTCATTGTGACCTATTACTGTGTACACTCCAAAGAGGCATCACAGTAGAAGGATCCCAGCAATTGAAACCACCCACATCATCTACACCAAGGGTCCTCTAACAAAGTATAGCCATGATTAGGAACATCTCACAGGCATCTTGGTGACCACAACATCACCAAGAATAGTAGAAATCCACTCAGGAATTAAATACTGCAGGCTTACAATAGCATGTATATCTTAAAAAAGGGAACCATTGGAGCAATCATCTGAATACACATCAAACCAGCAATTGATACCACTCAAAACCACATGTAGAAGTGAAGGTACACATATTAATGAAATCCTCTAGGATTCTATGTAATTAGGGAAGCCATTATTCATAAAACTACAGCTAAAACCTAGCTAGAAATACTTAATATTTATAATAAGAAAATCATCTATCTAGGATAAGTATTCATTCAAGAGCACATAGAATTAAGCCATGTCACCGCATTATATAAGGCTAGCAGTGAACTAATGATTGAAGGAAGCATTTGACTAGCATTAAATCAACTAAACATAAGCATGTTTTATCACAAATTGATAAGCCCTGGCATTACACAACTATTAGCTCAAGCATATTTTTTCACAATTTTACTTCTTGCTTGAAGAATACCACCTATAAATTCTTTTTTTCAAAATCATGTATTGCCAGAGATGTACATGGGTATCCACTAGGCAGGAATAAAATGCATACATAAGCAAGAAACTATAAATCAAAACACTAATCAGCTAATCAATATGGAATGTATCAAAACAGGGCATACATCAGCATATCACAATAAGCAGTATAGCACATACACTAGAAGCAAATCATTATCACCAAGTTGCACAAACCCATGGCTTATAGCCATTACATCACCATTGAACCTTAGTTTCAACCTGGGGCTGTACATCAGCACAAAGGCTGGTCACAAAGGGGCAAAACTTACCGAGGGTGCCGAGCACCTAGAGCGGACCAAGTACACCAACAATTTTAACTAAGTTTTAAACATCAATCATTTATGATAAAAGTAAATGATTTTACCTCTTAACTCAACCATGCTTAACATGACTTCGAAAACTCAACACAGTAAGTGATATTAGCCAAATTTGCTTTCTTTAATAAGTCAAATCTAGCTCATAGTAACAAATCCCATTTAAGCTCATCATTCACTTATATAGAAAGTGAACGATCTCACAGTCTTAAACATACTTATTAGAAAACTTAAAACTTATTAATACTTTTAAACATATCACACCCTAGTTTTACTTATGTTTTTGAATTAACTTTGGTACACCAAGTCATGCATAATGCCTAAAGAATATTTACACTATAGGAAAACGGCTATAGGTAATACGTACATCCGTGGCGCACGTGCTAGTGGTGCCCCACGGCTAAAATAGGCGTGACGCACTTCCTAAAGGTGCCCTACGGGTAACTACAGTAAGCGTGGCGCACATGTGCGTGGTGCGCCACATATGTGTGTGGGCCAGGGCACTGTCAGCTGTATACCACATAGCCGTAGCGCACCTAAGCTTAGTGCGCTTTGAGCGTGACCAGCAGTTGTGGCGCAGTTGGGCACCATGCGCTACAGGAAAAATCAGGCCACACTGCTGTGCAACTTGGAGAACAAGTCTGTGGTGCACGGGTGGCATGTGCGCCACAACTGTTCTTTATGCCTGTGGCGCACAACGCCATGTGCGCCATGAATGTGCGTGCTGCCTGCTATATTTTGGCAGATAAGCTTTTGCACATTGCCTAGATCCACCATCTCCCACTTCACTTTCCCCTCCTTCTTCCTCTTTGGATCTCGCCCCCTCCTCCTTACCACCTCAATTTCTCCACTCTTTCACCATTTGTAGCTTGTAAAACTTACCTTGGATGCTACATACATAATAGAGGAAGGCTCTCCTTCCGGCCACCATCTCTCGGTCTCTCACCTCTCCTTCGAGATCTTCTCGCGGTCTCTCATCTCGGTAAGTTGTCTATATAAGAGGGATGTGTTTATTGGTATGGATGATATGGTCACATATCTATGGAGAGTATCGATGCTCTCATGTGTCTTGCATGATCTCTCATATATTGGCATTGTTTTGCCAAAATGTTGATTCATTTCCATTTTGGCAAGAATTTGGCATTTCACAAAGGTCCGAATTTTAGGATAGGCCATGCCGAAATTTTCCATCGACCATTGCATGCATGCATTGGTTCTGTGGTTGTAATAAACTTCTAATTCTACCGTGTACACCACGCAGGCAACCATGGTCCGCATAATGAGCGATGGCATTGTGGCTAGATTTTTGAAATGCGCGACGGCCGACATGATACGAAATAACATGACGGAGATAATATGTCCGTGCAGAAGATGCAAACTCAATTGGTTGATTGACCTAGATTCCGGAAATCTGCAGGCGCACCTGCTCCGCCATGGTTTCATGGATGGCTACACTCGGTGGATAAGTGATGACGAAGACGATGAGGCCGTAAATGGGGCGGTGGAAAATGAGGAAGGCGGGCAACATGATCATGATCACGGCAAGGACGGGCGAGATGAAGAAGAGTCTCCTGGAGATGGTGAAAGTGCGGAAGCAGACCAGGATGATGATGATCTAGATGCCGGAGCAGACGATGGAACAACATCAGGCTGGGTGCGAGACCCTTATGTTCAAGAACTGCTTCTCAAGCAGACGAGTAACGCCAGGGTTGCCGCTAGAGAGAAAGCCAAGGCTATGGAGATGAAGGCAAAACATTGAGATGATACCCGGTTGAATGTAATGCTCCGGGCTATGGAGATGAAAGACGTGGTTACTCCATTGTATGAAGGATGCAAGCCCGATGATACCCGGTTGAATGTAACGCTCAAGGCTATGGAGATGAAGGCAAAACATAAATGGACCGACGCAAGCTTCGACGATATGATGGCATTCTGGCACGATCGTCTCCTGGAGGGGAACACATGTCCAACTAGTATCGAGGACGCCAAGAAAATTGTGTGTCCTCTTGATCTACACGTCTGCATCAACGATTGCATCATTTATCAGGGCGAGGACGCGGAGAAAACCACATGCCCGGTGTGCGGTGTTAGTCGATACAAGAAAGGGAAGAAAGCTCCACGAAAAGTGGTATGGTACTTTCCTATCACTCCTCGTCTGCAGCACTATTTCGCAGACCCTAAGGGAGCAAATCTCATGCGCTGGCATGCGGAAAGAAAGAAGCCAGGAGATGACGATGACCCTGAAAAGGACGATCTGCTGACGCACCCTTCAGATGGTAGCCAGTGGAAAGCATTAGACCTCGAATTCCTAGAATTCGGTGGAGATTCGAGGAACATTAGGCTAGGTGCAAGCACCAATGGACTCAATCCGTTCGGTAGCCAGAGCAGCACGCACAACACTTGGCCCGTGTTTGTATGGATGTACAACCTCCCTCCCTGGTTGTGCATGAAAAATAAGTACATACAAATGAGTATGCTAATTCAAGGGCCAAAACAACCTGGTATCGACATCAATCTATATCTCGGGCTGTTGAAAGAGGAGCTAGCCATGTTATGGGAATCCGGAGCCAATACGTATGACGCTGTTGCACAAGATTATTTCACTATGAGAGCCGCGTTGGTCACTACGGTGCAAGACTATCTAGGTTGCGGATATTTCTCGGGGCAGGTTATCCAAGGATTCTACGCATGCGTTAGGTGCATGGATAACACGACCTATCTCCAATTAGAGAAAGATCCAGGGTCTTCGAAAACCGTGTTCATGGGGCACCGAAGGTGGCTTGGAAAGAATGATGCATGGGGAAAACATGGAGATCTGTTCAATGGAAAATCCGAGACCCAAGGAATCCCAGAGCGAAGGAGCAGCGAAGAAGTGGATGAATTGCTAAAAAACTAGAAAGAGTGTCCTAAACCGGGAAAGAAGCGAAAGAGGCAGCAAGACAAGCCGTTGACGAAGGTATGGAAAACAAGGTCTATTTTCTAGGAGTTGCCATACTGGAAGTTTCTCCGCACACCTCATAGCCTTGACATCATGCATATCACGAAGAACGTGTGCGAGAGTCTAGTCGCCACCCTAATCAACATGCCAGATAGGACGAAAGATGGTCCTAAAGCAAGGAACGACTTGATATTCATGGGCATCCGGAAGGATCTTCACGGAGGACGCCCTACTCCTGATGATCAGGAAGATGACGATGATCATCAGTCGGAGGCGACACAAGGTCGTCTTAAGGGTAAAAAGGTCAAGAAGAATGAATATTACTGCCCCCCTTCATGCTTCACACTAAGCCAGGATGAGATCAAACCATTTTTCAAGTGCCTTCTAGGAGTCAAATTTCCTTACGGCTACGCGGCCAAGATAAGCAGGTACCTAGATGAGGCTAAGCAGAGGTTTAGTGGGATGAAGTCTCACGACTGTGCCGTGCTAATGACGCAGATACTTCCGGTTGCACTACGAGGTATAATGCACGAGCATGTCCGAGAAACATTGTTTGGGCTCTGCAAGTTTTTCGACGTCGTCTCTCGAAAGTCAATTGGCGTGAAACAGCTTGGGAGGCTACAAGAGGAGATCGTGGTGATACTATGCGAGCTCAAGATCTACTTCCCGCCAGCATTCTTCGACATTATGGTGCATCTGCTGGTCCATATCGTGGAGGATATCATCCAACTCGGGCCGATGTTCCTCCGCGGCATGATGCCATTCGAAAGGATGAACGGACACATCAAAGGATACGTTCGCAACAGGTCTCGTCCAGATGGAAGCATAGCCAAGGGCTTTCTGGCCGAAGAGTGCATCTCTTTCTGCACGAATTATCTAGGCATCGAGAACCATGTCGGTCTTCCCGTCAATAGGCACCTTGGCAAGCTCGATGGATCGGGTCACCAAGAGGGTCATCGCGTACTGCATGCAGACTACGATTGTCGACGCGCAGACTTTGATAGAGCAAACCTAGTCGCGCTACAACATTTAGAACTGGTCGATCCTTGGGTACAAAAGCACAAAAGGTCAATCGAGAAGAAGTATAGTGACCGGGGCATAAAGAGGACGCAGGGAGAAATAATCAAAGAGCACAACTCAGATTTCACGCGTTGGTTTAGGCAGACGCTCCTAGATAATCCCCCGCAATCGCATTCTGCGGAGGAAAACATCATATTCACCTTGTCGCAGGGACCCATGCACAACCTGGTGACCTATCAGGCGTATGATATCAACGGCTACACATTCTACACGAAGGAAAAGGACAACAAGTGTGACTATCAGAACTCAGGCGTAACATCGGAATTCTACACCGATGACAACATGAAGGAAAGATTTTACGGAAGGATCGAGGAGATCTGGGAGCTCGACTACTGTGGAGAAAAGGTGCCGATGTTCCGTGTCAGATGGGCCAAGAGCGTCGAAAGAGAAGACCGGTATTTAACAACCATGTTAATACCCGAAGCAGCCAAATCCAAGGCCTTCGGTGCGCACGTCGCCGCGATAAATGAACCGTGGGTACTGGCTAGCAAAGTGGACCAATGTTTTTTTATTACCGACCCGACAAAGCCTAGTCATGTTGTCGTGAGGAGAGGAAAAAGAAACATCATCGGAATGGATGGAGTCGCCAACGAGCAAGACTTCGACCAGTACGGTGATCCAAAGATTGAAGATGACGACGACTACGATGAAGAAACATACATCACAAGAAGAAAAAGGACAACCTTACCCAAAAAAGGTAGCCCGTTCGAGCGAAGAAACATAAAAGTGCCAGGGCTAAATTATTCAACCGCGACAAAGAAGGGAAAAAAGATTGTAAAATGCTAGCTCAAAAAAGATTGTAAAACACATGCTCAAAAAAGATTGTATTGATGCATATGGATGGCATATTATTAATGGACACATTATTATTTAATTTCTTTCTACTTTGAATCACTTTTGTACCACTTTTGATGATATATATGTACCGTTTTTGTCATATAAAACATATAAAAGATATTTTATATAGTTTACATAATTTTTGGGATATTTTTTAACATTTTAAAGTAGTTTTAAAATAAAAACAAAAAATGGGGGCACCAGGGTTCGAACCTGGGTGCTCCAGGTTTAGTGAGCATACATATCTAGGGCGAAACTAGTGGGATATGGAAGTGCTAGTGTCAACAAACAGGGCGGCAGCCTCTTGTTTGACTTGACACGACACTTAGCCATAGCGCACCCTTACCTAGTGCGCTACGGTTACCCGTAGCGCACTAGGTAAGGGTGCGCTTCAGCTAAGTGTCATGTCAAGTCAACTGCTACGCACGGTCATTTTCCATCTATCTCAAATAGATTGAGAGAAATAACCTAAGCTGCTACCGACGCGCCGCCGCCGCTCGATTTGCCGCCACCGCTCGCCCGCTGCCTGCCGAGGAGGAGGAGAGGAGGCTGCCGCGCATCCGTGGAGGAGCTCCGTCCGCGCTCTTCGTCATCGTCCGCGCGCTCTTCGTCGTCGTCGTCTTTGAGGTGAGCGTCCCCTCTCCCCTCTCTCCCTCTCTCCCCTCTCTGACCTAGAACACAAAAACATAGGGTTCCTCTGCATCGTGCTCTTCTTACTTGATTTGAGTGATATACATTGTGGCCGTCGCCTCACCTGGGTAGGAAGGAGGATACGAGGATGAATGTAGAAGCAGCAGCAGCTTGCGCAATCAAGAGGGAGGACACGGTGAGGGCTTAGGGCTCGGGTTCGGCGATGGGTTTGGCGCAGGGCTTGGAGCTACAAACTGCAAATGAGGCAGAACAATGCACCAAGTCAAGGATTACTACTGAATTTAAGCATCAGATTGCCAGAATAAAGACAAAGTCTTACACATGACTATAGAGTGAAACGACAAGCATTTCTCAAATAAAAACATTTACTATGTGTGAGTTTTCAGGCTCTGAATTGAGTTGTGTGCATACTACTGATGCTCTGATAACAAGTACATGTTCTCTGGGCGAGCACTGTTCAAAACAGGGCCAGTTCAAATTGGCTACTTTCCTAATCCTTGACACTCTAGCTGGCAGACCCAATCCGCATGCTGAAAAATATATAGTAATACAGACAGCCCCAGTCTCCTCCACATGGTTTACTTTCCCTAAGCATCAACAAAAGAAACCAGGTAATGGATGCTTCCTTCCTTTGATAGGAGAGCCTAACCCACATGCACACCATAATATTACTGCATCCGAAGCATAACAGTGTACAACAAGGCTAAGGAAATCGCCACAATAGATGTATGCGTAAGAATATATGATGTGGCGATAGGAAGGCGATGACACCGAACAAAGCAAAGCATTGTTCCAAATGTAACCTGAATCTACTGCGAGTACTCCATTAGTTAAACGATAGGTGGGCATCTCAGTAAACCATATAGAAAGTCCAACGCTACAATCTTTTCCTTTAGACTTGAGACACAAGACCACCAGAATCTTCAGCCTGCTCTCCATTGCTTTAAGGAGGCTTCCGGTAGAAAAGTTTGGAGGAGCAACCTGGTTAGATCCCAGGTTACAATTAGCTTAGGTTTTTGGCAGATAGTAGCTAGCTAGCAGACACTCCTCCTGTGCAAATATATAGCAGTACAGGAGATGATATACTGCCATTCCCAGGTTACAATTAGCTTAGGTTTTTCTCTCCCCTCTCTGACCTAGAACATCGTTGCCTACCTCCCTGCATATTTATGTTTTGCTGGTAATATTTTCTTGGATGGACAAATATGGTTTGTTGATCTTGATCTTTCTTGTCAAAATTGGAAATGGAAGTGTTTTGCTTTGCTGTCCAAATTGGAGATGGAAGTGTTCTTTTTCTGTTTCCTTTGCTTTGAATATATCACTGAATAATTAAGACTATCCAGGCATTATCATTTTCTGGAATTTTAATGAAAATGAAGCTGCCTAGGAATCTTGCTCAACATGGAAGAATATATGATGTTGGAGGCCTAAGAATAAAATGAATAGAATGAAATAGAAAATGAATAGAATTTTATTTCCTGTTCTTGAATAGAATGAAACTGAAAATGAATTTTATTTGCTGTAATTTGCTTGTTGTCAATTGTTGTTCTTGCTATCATGTTATTGAAGTGCACTTGCTGTAATTTGCTTGTTTTCAAGACCACCTAAAAGTTCTACATCTGAAATATGTTCCCGCCTTCCACCATTCTTGGTTATGCTCTCCTTTAAATACCAGTTAGAGTGGTTGCTGTGCTTTGTTGTATTTGTAGCTATATTACCCTGCCTAGTTGTATTCGTATGCAGGTGCTTGTATGAAATGAGTCCCGATTTTTGCCGAAATGTTGATTAACTTCCGTTTCGGCAGAAATCGGGCACTCCTAGTTTAACAAAAATGAGCAAAGGTCATGCCGGATTTTTCCGCGCACTTTACTAACCATTATTTGGCTTTTATTAGTGCAAACATGTGTGACAATGACGAGGCTGGATCTTCTCAGCATATCAACGCTGAAGGAGAAGTGAGACCTTAAAATAGACCCTTGTCATTCCGGGAGGAGGTCGAGCGGCTAGAAAGAATGACAGAGGGTGATGAAGAATACAACCCTTCCAAGAGCAACACCGATGAGATGGAAGACGCAGAGGAAGAAGAAGCGGCCGAAGGAATGGTGGATGATGAAACCACTGATGGCGGCGAGGGCACAACAATTGGTAGTAATCCGCCTAAGAAGAAGAAGGAAAGGCGCCCGAACACGGTCGACATTGTCAGAGAGGAAATTACCAAAGTGAGCCCAACAGGGGTTCCTTTGGCGCCCGACCATGTGGTCAAAGGGTACGGTGGACAAGTGACGGCTATCACCCGGACCGCCATCTCGATCAACACCGAGAATCTCCGGCATAAAGATAATGGCCATTTGCGCACACTCCTCTTTGAGAAGCTGCACGCAAGATACAAGTTCCCCCTTCAGTATCGGAACACAGATTATCATGGAAATGAAGTAAATAAATCCGCCCTCACGAGGATGAGCACCGCCCTGGCCAGCTAGAGAACCCGGATAAAGAAGATATTTAAAGAAGGGAAAAGTCTCGAGGAGATCCAGAAGATTGACCCGCAGATCACCGAAGATCAATTCCAGGAGTTCAAGGCCAAGTGCAAATCCGAAGCAGCCAAGGCCTCGAGTAAGCAGGGAAAGGAATTGCAGGCGATGAATATAGGTCACCACCAGCTCGGATCTGGTGGTTACAGAGCTGCGAAGCCCAAATGGGATAAGGAGGACGACGAGTAGCTTCGAAACTATCAGGGCTCTGTTCTTGCTTTCATGATTTGTTTCATCTCGCGCCAATCCCTCACAGGAAGTTCATTGTCCTCCCTCCTATGTTGCACAAGAGCATCCCACCAACGTAAAGCATAACCATCAAATTCCGATGCTACAAGCTTGACCTTCTTATCTTCTGGATAGTCAAATAAGCGCCAGAGTTTCTCAATCTTCAACTCCCATGTGAGGTAGTCTTCAGGATCAATGGAACCATCAAACTTAGGAATTGAGAATTTTGGCTTGCCCAAACTGTCATCAGCAGCTTGGTTGGGCACACGTGGACCATGCCCAAGATGGGCAAATCCACGACCAGGAGCAGGTACATGGACAGGGGGAATAACACGTCCCCTGCCAACATGTGGAGCAGCATCAACAGCGCTACCCTCATCGAAATCATCAAAGGCATCATCATGTTGAGGATCTTCCCTTCTATGTAAGGCGGCTGTCAAACCCTCAATGGACTGCTGCAAAGCGGTGACATTGCCATTGAGCGTAGCCACTTGCGTTTGGATAGTATCAACCGTCCCAACATGCTGATCCAATCTCATATTCATATCTTGGAGATTCTTGTCAATGGCATCTGTCGTGTTAGTAAACACACGTGTCAATTGGGATTTCAAAGCCTCATATTCACGCCAATTGACGAGCTCCTTATCCTTCTTTTTCTGCAACACAACATCATCATCACTAGTAGACATGATTAGTAGGTTAGTGCAAAAATCAGAATTTGTATGGTGGAAACTCTCACAACTCACTCACAACTAATAAGAAAGGAGATCTTACCATTCCAAGGTGAATAGAGATGCTCTACCAAACGAAATCAAAGACTGATGCACCTGATGTGATGAAGTGAATATCAAAGGTATAGAGAACGATCACAGGGCACACAGGTTATGTACAGGTGGAGCTATAGGTATGGTATCCTATCTACACCGCAAACAAGTCCTAGTGCTGATCGTACAAATACCCAAGAAACACACATAGTGGAGATAAACGTGGCAAAGCAACTTATGAAAAGGGATATTGCAATGCACAAGAGAGACGCTAGTAATAGCTCAAATAGAATAGGCACAAGATTGCTCAATCTACTAGTGCTATACACAACAAGGCCTCCAATATTGCACACTTCCATATCTCTTTTTGTCAGGCTTGTAGCTCTTTTCTCTTTTTTTATACTGATTCTCTTTTCTTTTCTCTTTTTTTTCAACTATATTACTCAAAGCAAATGAGTACAACAACGTATAACAGAACTGGGCCGGATAGTCCGGTTGATATGCGCCGGAGACTCCGGTTGAGCCGGATAGTCCGATGTGATTTGGCCGGATAGTCCGGTTTCGCCTGTCGAAAATTTCTGCACTTCAAAAACCTAAAGAGCAGCCTATCGGAGCAAAGCAACTAGTCTCGTGGGTACGTTCCTAGGCACAGATGTTGTAGATAGGCTGTGTCTATGGTAAGCAAACAAAAGTACGCTATGTGGACTTGGAAAACGATAAAGACTTGCGAAAACGGTAATGGTGGGAACAGCGGAAAACAAGATCAAACCCTAAACCTAGACACAAACGGAAACTAGACTCCTACGAGGAAAACCTGCAGATCGGATCTACGAGAAGATACAATTAGCAACTAAAACTCGAAAATGATGCAATCTAGTTTATGGCAAATCTTTTTGTAAGGCTTTTTCTGTATAGGACGAAAAACACTCTCTAATCTATGGATGGATTTGTGGATGCTTACCGAGGCAACACTGGAAATCTGATACCAAGATGATATGGGGTGGCCCGATCTTCTCAGTAAGCAGATGGCGGTGATAATGGTGGATGATAGATAACTAGCCTGTAGCTATGAACTCTCCCGCTCGATCCCTGATGCCAATGCAACAGCTCTCGAACCTTGTAGGATATTCACAACACCACGCTCTTGCGCACGTAGCCGTGACCACGAATGGTAGTATGCAATCTACTAATTCCCAATGGAACAACAGATCACACTCAATTATAGTTGGTAGATTCAAATACAGGGTAATTCCAGAGGTTCTATGAAAGAAACAACTCCAAAATATTTTAACGTGGTCTAAAACCTAACTAGGGGTCGTCCCAGGGCTTATAAGGGCAGCTGGGGCGGCCAGAAACTGAAACTAAATGCAAATGACTCAAACTGATACAAGCTGACTCGGACCAGATTCGATCGGCGGGCGGACACTCCGGTCAAAATCGGCCGGACAGTCCGGTCAGGCCAGACACTCCGGGTGGAGCGTGCCGGACAGTCCGGTCTGGCCGGAAACTTCAAAGTTTCCGGGTGGAGTCTGTGCAGTGTCCGAACTGACATACTGATTGTCCACGCCAGTTCGCCTCTCGACCAGGCCGGACAGTCCGGGTGGATCCGGCCGGACACTCCGGTCGTGGCAGATCTTTTTGCCTCCGTCTTGATGAGCTTCTCTTGCGCCTTCCTCCCGCTCCTCCCTCACGCATCCTTGGGTGATCATCATGTTGGGCTTCTCTTGTAGCCCTTCTCCTCCTCGCGCCATGCTTGTTTCTCCAACGAACCTGATCATACATAAATGCATAGACTTAGGCAGTATAAAGTTCTCATCAATCAAAGTACTAGATTCGTTTAGGAGTAAATTCACCTGTTGATCTAGTAGCTTAGCACGAGCTCTTGTAATAGGTCCAATTCTAATCTCATTGGACTGATCCTTTCTTGCAACAGTTGTAGCATCTTCAGTAGTCATTGGTGTAGGTGTAATTGTAGGGATGTCCTCATCAGGCTCGTTACCATGTGGACCCCAAAACCAAAGAACTCACCGCGGAAACTAAGGTGAAGGACTTCGAGGTTCTTGCGGTAAGTAATTTAATTACCGCAGATTAAGTCGATTACATTCTAATCGATCAAGTCGAATTTCTAAATGGTTCATGTTACTTCTTCTGCAGGAGCAGGAAATTGCTAGTCAGGGATGCCATGGTTCCTCATCCCACGGGTCGACGGCGGCCACCCGGTGGGATAACCCTTTTAACAGGGCGATGAACCGGGCCAAGAAAATCACGCCGGTTACAAAGAAGCCATCGTCGGCTGGCCGTCTAGCCGGCTTCGGGGCTAAGAATTGGGTGGATCATTTTGGTCCACCCCCAAGGATGCGTGTGGAGGGAAGGAGCGACGAGGAAAACCGCGAGGTTTAGGAACTTAAGGAACAAGTTGCGCGGATCCCGTAGATCGTCCAAGACAACCTGGCAATCACCCTCAGCTCCATCCTGCCTACCTTGGTGGAGTCAATAGCAAACTGGAGTGCAGGTGGTCGACAAGTGCCATGCCCGATTCCAAGCATGGTCAGTAGCCACTCAAACAATGCGGCGCCGACGAACCCAGTGAATTATGTGTTCGTGACTCCTACCGCTAGCACGGCGGCGTCGGAAGCATTGGTGACTCCGCCCGCTAGCACGACGACGCCGGAAGCATTGGTGACTCCCCCTGCCATCACCGCGGCGCCGGAGCTTAATGCAACCGATAGGTAGAATACACCGGCGGCCGGCACCGCGCCATCAAGCAGCCCCTCCGTCTCTTGCACGCCCGTCGTCTTATGCGATGCCTTGACATTAGCCGAGCTCGACGCCATCACGGTAAACCAAATACTTTACCGCCTTGCCATTTATTACTCTTATGGCATCTTTTTAATGCCATACATGTTTTTCATAGACGGATGTTCCATGCACTCTCTTAAGCTTTGTGAACAACGAGTTGAGGGATGTTGTCAAGGGTACCATCATTCAACCCTTGCACCGCACGTTCCACTCAAAGCCGATGCCAGATAGCGTGCATAGGGTTAAAATTATCCGGGTGCTAAGGGGCTGCGATGACCTGGAACCTCCCATTCAACCCCCAGGAGTGGATGAAGAAGAGCCGGCTGTCCTCAGAAGTTGCTTCGGCTTATTCCTGCTATGGCCAAAGAGCATGATTCGTTTGGGGATGGCCAGGGCCATCACCCCACAGACAACAACACTGCATGTCGTGCCAGCGCCAAGCCATGGCAAGACCCCCACACCGCTACCGCCGTCACCTCCACGTGATTGTTCGGCTGGTCATATTGACATGACCATGGCGCAGGATCCGAACGAGGATGACGAAGATTACTTCGATGATTTCATCAACACTAATCTTTTCCCCGACGACCTAAATGAAGACCCAACTGGTGGCCCCGCAGAGAAAGCCACTTGCAACAAACGTCTCTTTGGTTCTCAGGAGACGCCTCCAGCTTGCACCTTCACCGAGCCAGCGGATACATCCAACTGGCCCTTTGTTATAAGCCCTGACATACTACATAGGGCGATCGATGCTCAGATTGTGGTGCCTACCCACTTCCCAAAAGGCAACAAGACCAGGAAAAGAAAATCTTGCAACTCGAGCCAGCCGGTGGCGTCAACTGCGAGTCCGATCAGGTTTCAGGACGGGCCACCAAGACCCAAGGCTATTATGTGGAGGATGCATGTGGTGGGTGAGCCCATGCTAACTAAGAAATTGCTCAGGCTTGCCACTTCATAATTAAGAGTGTGCATGACGGTGTGCTGACGATAGAGAGATGCCTTCTTGCGGAGAAAGATCCCTTGCACCCGGTATTCGTGGTTAAGGTGCCACGAGGCTTGGGCTTCGTCGATAATGTCCCCGCGGATCTGTTCTTCCTGCGGTTTGACGACATCTTCAATATGTTCCACCTGTATCCGCTACACTATACCATGGTACGCCTGTTTTCTCTTAGCCTGGCCATTCAGATCATTAGAGAGAACACCCCAGGCATCGCTATAGTGGACCCCTATTACATGCGTGATGGTTTCTTGGGAAGCACCATTGAACGGCGATTCGTGGCCTCGTACCTCCAAGGCATCTTGGTGGCGAACAAGACAAAGGAATACATTATCGTGCCTTTCTTTCCCGGTTAAGTCATTATTCACTCGCCGCCATAACATGCTTTATTAGATTTTCATCATTCTTTTTCCAACACATTCTGTTTGAATTGTTTTGCGTAGAGATCAACACTGCACACTCATCTGCTTGTCGCTGAAACATTCGCAAGCCACGTATTTCGACTCAGGGAGTCAAGAAAAGAAGAAAAACTACGACAAGATCAAGGAAGTTCTGGATGATGCTCTCACCGGCTATGCCTCAGCGGAAGGCGCCACCTTCATGCGTAAGAAGCTCAAGTTTGGCAGGCACGTCTTCACCCATGTGACGGAATTCCCCTACATGAAGCAGCTGGCAGGCAGTCAGAAGGAAGCCTACTATGCACTCCATCACATGAGGGCGTTCCTACTAGAGCAACAGAATTCTACGCTGCCAGATCATCTCAAACGGTGGGCCGAAGTCAAGGCTAGGATCAATGATTCAGATATTAGACAAGAGATTTATCGCATCTAGCAATAGTTTGGGGCAATCATCAGCCGTGATGTCATGACTTCAGGGGGGTCTTCTACAGAGGCAATCCCCCGAATAACCGTGACGTAGTAGATCGCCTAAAGATGCAGGGTGACTATAGGGCGTTCATGATGAAACAAGCCGTCCTCCCGTTCCCTGAGCCGAGCTATAAGTCTTGATGTGTTGGTCTAGTTCTAGTTCTTTATCCCCACAAGTACTTGTGTGTGTCGACATGTACATGCTACTACTTGGTATTTTTTGCTTACTTTGTTACCTTATTTGATAAGTATATCTTTATATGCGACTTTTACTTGTTTTTTCACCCACCATTTAATTATTATTTCCAACTTTTAGATGACGTGGTACGTCGTGTACAAGGGACGGGTTCCCGGAGTCTACGATGATTGGGAAGACTGCCAGAGACAGGTGCACCATTTCAGCGGCAATAACTACAAAGGGTACGCCACTATGGTGGAGGCGGAAGCTAGATACGCGCGCTATCTAGCGGGAGTTAGGACGAGGAACCGGATGAAGACCTATACCTCCATCGCGGTGATGGTTATCGTCCTTAGTTGTCTGTCCTGCATGTTCCTACTTTAGATGTCTAGGCGATCTTCCGCGAGCTCTAACTTGGTTGAGACATGTATTCATGTCATGACTAGCTACTTTGTAACTTGATCGAAATAATGTAACTTATACTGTGTATTTATGTATGTGACTTATCTATATGTATTATCTTGTCTGTGTATTTATTTCTGTATTGTATATCTGTGTATTTATTTATGTACTGTATATATGTGTATATCAGCTGTATTGTATATAATCTGTATTGAATATCATCTGTATTGAGTATTTTTTTTTGAAAAGCTCAGCCGTGGCGCACATATACTTGGTTAGTGGCGCACTACGTTGGTGGCGTATGTTGTCAAATACTAGTAGCGCACTATGTCATGCGCCATAGGAAAAACAGTAGTGGTGCACAAGGCAGTGCGCTACCGCTATCTAGATACTAGTAACGCACTATGTCATGCGCCACAGGAAAAACAGTAGTGGCGCACAAGGCAGTGCGCTACCACTAACTCGAGATACCTGTAGCGCACCTGGCAGTGCGCTATGGGCACTTTTTAGCCGTAGCGCAGAAGTCGTGGCGCACCCCTAGTGCGCTACGGAAGGGGAAAATAGGTGCGCCACAGACGCACGTTTTCCTAGTAGTGTTATGTTCTTATAGTTAACTTTTGTCTGATCCAAATTAAGTCATAAGGCATCTCAAATCCAAGCTTATCGGATAAGCGCAAATGATATTGATCACATTCGATTAACCACACAGATTGTTTAAACCTTAACAAAGAAATCTTTTCTTCAAACGTTATTCATTTTGCCACTTCAAAGAACAGTCCTATAATAAGTCCCTTAACTCTTAATAACTTAACATAATAAATCCCATCATAATTACCAGCTGGCAATTCACCTCAATCTTAGAATATGATTATACTTCACTTTTATATTTTGCATATTAAACACTCAACTGCTTTATAGATATATTTACTTATGGAGTAAACGTTAGACATATCTAAATCTTAAAATACATCACTTATATTTAACTCATTCTCATTATTGGGGATTTATCTCGGGATTTTACAAAATGCATTATATTACTTATGCATCAACATATTACTTCTTTAAACATTAGCAGTTACCGGACCAATGATGCTATTTTACAGATTTTGGATCTTCTAGTATATCGAAGACCGTGATTGCATAATCTTGCAATCACAAAAGGCAAGTTCACACTTGCTCATGTGTTTTTTTTATTTTCTATGCTTGTAACTCAAATGTTGTCATCACCTGCATTTCAAAAAGGCAAGAAATCACTATTTTCATAATAACATGATTATGGATTATTTGCCAAATGGTAATAATCTATTGATACAATTCCAGTGGTAAAGGAACATAATATCTAGGACTTAATCAACCAATATCTCTAGTGATTCTAGCACAGTATATTACGCGTTAACCATAAGCCTTGGAATGGGACGGGAAGTCAGTTCTATCTTCTTCCTTTCGCATGGACGGATGACCTGATCATGAGGCAAAGGATTTCTCTTGGAGAAACCTAGCACATAGGTGGAACCCCTTAGTTTCCCATGATTTTGGTGTCTAGATTATCTTAAGAGGCTGTCAGTGGTTTAGCTGGACCTTTAAGGGAGCTTGCCAAGGCATAACCGTCTCATAGAGTCTTCGGGTGCCTACTAGAGTTATATCCGGTCCTATAAGGGGCTTGACAGAGGTGGGGCATGTCCTAGAGGATCGTGTCTTCATGCGGGGGTCGTGGAGAGGGCAGTTATTGGCTTGGATCTTAGACTGGGCCCCATACCAAGGAAGTATGGACAAGCTCGTGACTTGGATGTGCAACAAGGCTAAGGTCTCTTATGGGTAAAGTAACACACCTCTGCGGAGTGTAAGAACTGTGGCATGTTACTCCCTGTTCTGGGAAGGAGCTATGAACACGGTAGGAAAGGAACCCCACAAAGGTTCTGGTCAACCTATGAATACTGTCGGACATAGTTTTCAGAATAAAAGCAACCTTTGAATAAATGGTTACGAAAACCTACATTGCCTACGACCTTTGGTCTGTGGCTGTAGAGATAGTGCATCATACACTCCTTTTAGTGAACTTGTTGAGTACGCTCGTACTCAACCGTACCTTCTTAACCCTTGCTAGGTTCTAAGCCGTTGAAGACGACGCCAGCATCAATTTCTGCTTAAGAAACCATCATAGGCAGCTCAAGTTCTTCAGTAAAGTCAATGAAGTCAACATATACATCAACCGAAGCAAAGGTGAAGATCTTGATTAGATAGGAGTAGATACTTTAGCCATAACGCCTGCTTCTGTAGAGCATTGAACTAGCAGCAATTGCAAGCCAGATAGTTCAGATGCTAGTCTTATTAGCTAGATAGTTCTGAGTTATTATTTCTGGTTCTTCTTTGTAAGAAGTTTCTTTCTCTCTCTTTAACCTAGAGTGTTCTCTGGATCTTTTGTAAAGAGTCGAGTTGAAATCTATAGTCATGTCTTGGTCCTGCTGTGTTTTTGTTGTACAACTCTGAGGGATGTAATACTAGTGAACGGTGTTTCATTGGTGTTATGTCAACGACTATAGTGTACTACATCATGAAGTGGCATGCTGGGTCACCGTAGCTGGTAGCAGAGCATATGCTTTGACCTTAGGATTAAAACCATTTTAGGAAGATTTGTAGATTGTGATGGGGATATGCCGTATGGGGTATGCCTAGTAGGACGTTCTGATTGGGTCAAAGACTTAGCGAGTTGGCCTGCAGGACGGCGACTGGAATGCGACTAAGGAGAAGGCCTGGCGATTGGAGACTGGAGGCCCAAAAGCATACTCGAAGCCTAGTCGGATTAGGTCAAAGCCTCTGAATCCATATCTTGTTCGGTTGTAAACTGTAAACCCGAGCGAGGTGCCTCCTATATAAGCCTCCCTAGGGTACTCTGGGAACATACGTTCATCATACACCCCTTCAAGCGACTCGCTGCTTAGACGCCGAGGTCGCCACCCCTGTAACTCTCTCTCCATCAATCTAATCTAGCAGGAGTAGGTCTTTACCCTCTGGGGGGGGCGAACCTGGGTAAACCTATGTGCATCCGCCCACATCTCAAACCGCAGATGGCTGCTAGCTCTCGCCCCCGATTCTATCAATCGCTGCCTGTAGCAGCGACTGCCGTGGCCATTTCCACGACAGTGGCACCCACCGTGGGGCCTAGCCGGACTGGCCTGAGTTGTGCGGCGAGACCCTACACGCTGATCGATCGGCCGATCACCACCGGCCGCATGATCGCCATCAGTGGGATCTTACAGATCCTGCCTAGCAGCTACATCCGGGCGTCACGCTTGGTCACCCACAGCGCGATAATGCCGGTCGGCTCCATCAACCTATTCGTCTGCTTCATCGGCGCAGTCGACCCGGCGGGGAGGGTGATCGTCGGTGGATCGCCACCACACCGCGATCTGCTCTCGGAGGAGCAGGTCTGCTCCATTAGGAGCCTCGTCACCGAGTACGCCTCGGCCGCCAGCAACAACGCCAAGACCAACGCCGCCGCGGACGACGCGACCCTCCATGACGACGCCGACTCCGCGACCCCTGCCTCGGTCGACGGATCTATCACCGCAGCATCACGGGACGACTCCATCACACGGGTCTCCAACCCTGAGGACTTCGAGGACTCCTACATCCTTGGAATCTTTGATTCTGACTCCGGCACGGAGTCCCCCAAGGACTTCCGCGCCAGATCCAATTGCTTCAACGCGGTCTACATGGCGGGCAGCATGGTTGCCCCGCCAGATCCATTCTCTACGCTGATCCCACCGACCGCCCTGGCCACGGAGGTGGAGGAAGACCGCCTGCGACTGGAGGAGGTGCAACATAAGGAGCTAGCTGAGCGCGAAAAATTCCGCCTCGAGCGGGAAACGACACGGGATCTATCGCTCTACCATCAGCGCCGCATCAGGACCCGCCTAAATTCCAATGTCCAGGGCCGCGTCCTAAACTTCAACAACGAAAGTGACCCCGCACGCGCGGATGAGCGCGAGTATTGCAAGAACGCGACACCAGGCGGCAGCAACCGACCACCACCCGGCGCACCAGCGACTAGGGTCCCACCGCCAACCATTGGTCGCACGCCCCCGCCGGACCAGCCGCGGATCATAATCTCGCCACAAGCCCGCAACGCTAACAGACTCCCACTGTACTCCACCCCAATGGACAACGTCGTTGCAGCCGACGCCGCACTCGCCAACCTCGACGTCCAGGGAGAAGGCGCGCTGCAAATCCAGTATGCCAAGGCCCTACTCGCTAGGGCCGTCGAGCAGCAAGCCGCGGGAGTCGACCCGCGGGGGCGGATGTATTCATGCTCTTCGACAAGCAGGGCGGCCTCAAGAAGCCACCCAACCACCGCCAACACCGTGACCTGCCCACCACTGCAGCCCCTGGCGCACCAGCCACGGGCCGCCAACCCCGCGCTCTCCACCAACGAGCCGCGACCGGTGAACAACACGTCGCCACGAATGGGCAACCCATCGACGCCCGAACGCACATCGTCAACAACCAGGCTTGGCGGGCGTCCCAGCCCAACGACTTGAGGCACACCCTCACCAACCGCAGCGACCCCGAACCTAGGGGCTCGCTCAGCCGAGTCGGTTCCTAGTGCTTCAGACCTATGATCCGAGGCGAGAAGTACCCCGCCAACTTCAAGGCGCCCAAGGAGATTGAAAAGTACGATCCAACGTATGATCCAGCGTTGTGGCTGGACATATACCTCCTGGCGATGGTAATCACCGGCCACACCGACCTACTAGCGGCTCGCTACCTCCCCCTGATGATGGAGGGCGCGACCCGGCGATGGATCAACACCCTACCCACCGACAGCATCGACTCATGGGAAGAGATGTGGGATGCCTCGTCAGGCACTTTGAGGGCTCCTACACCCGCGCCACCACCATCGAGGACCTGGAACGATGCATCCAAGGACAGCGCGAGTCGACCCGCCACTGGATCCAGAGGTGGCAAGAACTATGGATCAACGCCTCCGGTATCCACCCGGACACGGCGATCCACTGCTTCAAGAGCGCGTGCCGGTATGAACCCTTGGTCGCTAAGATCAAGAGGGTCTATCAGACACTCGACAACATCCCTGACCTTCTCGAGATCGCCAAGCACTACGCGGAAGAGGACCTCAACCAGGACTCCGACGACGAGTCGGGAGGAAGACGCCGCATCAACGCCCACGACAGCGAGCGACAACGTGACATGCGCTACAGCAACACTCGCATCACCGGCAAGCGCCGTGGCGATGGGCGAGTCGACTTCGTCGCCAATGCCGACTACTGTAAACACGACCCGAAGAACTTCCGCCGTGACGAAGGAAACTACCGCGACAACGGAAACTATCGCGCCAACAACACGGCGAGGCCGAAATTCGACCCTGCCGCCCTGCTCAACCAGCCCTGCATCTACCACAGCAGGGAGGGAAAACCCGCCACCCACACCACCGCGGACTGCCACTCCCTAAAGGAGATCGAAAAGGCAAGGCGAGCAAGGGAGGACCCCAACAACAACCCGCCAATGGTCAATGGCAATGCCGACGGGTTCGGACACGCTGCCGGCTCGTTACACACCTTCACCGGACTCGGCACCAAACGCGAGAAGAAGGTGCTCGCCCGTGCGGTCGCCGTCAATGCGCTGACCCAAGTTGACATCCCCCGCTTCCTCAACTGGTCCGAGCAAAGCATTACCTAGAGCCGCCAGGATCACGCGCCCAGGATCGAATACCCAGGGCGAGTCGCCCTGGTAGTCAGGCCCAAAGTGGTCGACTACTGGCTGCCCAAGACGCTGATGGACGGCAGAAGCTCCATTAACATCATGTACCTGGACACGTTCAAGAGGCTCCAGCTCCTAGAATCAGCAATCGAGCCGACCCTGACAACCTTCCACGACATCGTCCCCAATCGGAAGGCATACCCGAGCGGATCGTGTTCGAGCTAGTGAACTCCCGCAACCCCTACCACTGCGTCCCGGGGTGCCAAACATTTGCCAAATTCATGGCGACCCCCCACTACGCCTACAACATGATGAAGCTTCCAGGGCCAAGCGGCATCATCACCGTCCACGGCGACCCCGATATGGCCGTGGAGTGCGAAGACAAAGGCGCTGAGCTCATTGACGCCGTCATCGCCGTGGAGACTGACCACACAGAGGAACTCGTGAAATACGCGGGCAACATCAACAAGGACGATCCCACTATCCCGAAGAAGCCAACCGCCGCGAGTTCCACGTTCGAGGTGACCACACACACCCGCACCGTCGAGCTCGGCTCATGCGACTCCAGCCAGACGGTCACCATTGGGGCGCACATGAGCCCTGCATAGGAAAGCGCGCTCATCGGGTTCCTCTGTGAGAATCGCGACATCTTCACATGGAAACCATCTGACATGCCCTGTGTCCCGATGGAACTCGCTGAGCACAAACTC
Organism: Avena eriantha; assembly: GCA_910589775.1. Classification (NCBI taxonomy): domain Eukaryota; kingdom Viridiplantae; phylum Streptophyta; class Magnoliopsida; order Poales; family Poaceae; genus Avena; species Avena eriantha. The sequence continues at coordinate 376,284,833 of OU342742.1, read as the reverse complement.
AACACCGACCCCAAAGTGTGACTAGTAAAGCAGTCGCTGCGGCCCTTCAATGAAGAGCGCCACTGAGCAATTGCCGAAGAAGTACAGTGCCTGCTAGCCGCAGGCTTGATTCAGCCAATCAAATACTCCAAGTGGCTGGCAAACCCAGTCCTGGTCCTAAAAAGAACAACACGTGGAGAATGTGTATCGACTACACCAACCTCAACAACGCCCGCCCGAAGGAGGAGTTCGTCCTACCGCGCATCGACCAGATCATGAATCGACCGCGGGATCAGAGTCGTTGTGCTTCCTCGATGCGTATTCTGGCTACAACCAAATAAAAATGGTGGTCGAGGATGAGGAGAAGATGGCGTTCATCACGCCATTCAGCGCCTTCTGCTACACGGCCATGACGTTTTGCCTCAAGAACACCGGCGCCACCTACCAAATTGGCCGCAACATACACGTTTACATTGACGACGTGGTGGTAAAATCCACCCAACAGGACGACCTGCTCGCCGACCTGGCGGAAACCTTCGCAAACCTACGGAGGTACAACATCAAGCTCAACCTAGTAAAATGCACCTTCGGCGTCCCCACCGGACAGCTCCTGGGATTTGTGGTCTCCAAGCGAGGAATTGAGGCCAACCCCACCAAGATTGACACCATCGCGCGACTCGGGAAACCCGAGTGCCTGCGTGACGTTGAGAAGTTGGCCTGGTGAGTCACGGCTCTCAGTCGCTTCATTCCCCAGCTCGGTGAGAAGGTAATGCCCCTCTACCGCCTTATGCGCAAGAACCCCATGTTCCAATGGAACGCAGAGGCAGACAACGCACTCAAAGCGCTCAAAGAAGTGCTACTCGTGGCTCCAGTCCTCGCCACCCCAATCGACAAAGAGCCAATATTTGTCTATGTGGCGACGTCCACTCGAGTCGTCAGCGCCGTGATGGTCGTGGAATGGCCAGAGGAGGGCAAGGAGCACCCCGTGCAGTGCCCCGTCTACTACATCAGCGAAGTCCTGATGGACTCAAGACAGCGCTACCCGCAGTACCAGAAACTGGTATACGCGGTATTCCGAGCTCAACGGCGACTCCCTCACTACTTCCAGGAGCACCCAATCACGGTCGTCTCCTCCGCGCTACTATAGGACATAATACGCAATCACGAGGCAACTGGGCATGTCGCCAAGTGGGCCGTCAAAATCGGCGTCCACAACATCAAGTACGAGCCCCGCAAAGCGATGAAGTCGCAAGCCCTGGCTGATTTCCTTGTAGACTGGGAAGAAGCATAGTAGCCGGAGAAGCTCCCATACCTCCACTACTGGTCACTCCACTTCGAAGGATCCAAGAACACCGACAGTGCTGGGGCTGGGGTCATACTAACCTCCCCCGAGGGAGACAAGGTCCGCTACATGCTCCACCTCAACTTCAAGCCCTGCACCAACAACACGGCAGAGTATGAGGCCCTCCTTCACGGCATGTGGGCCGCCAAGGAGATGAACATCAACCGCCTACAGTGCTATGGCGACTCCGACCTAGTCATCAGCCAAGTTGCCGGGACATGCGACGCCGTCTCCCCGACAATGATAGCGTACCGCCAAGCAGTAAACCAGCTGGGAGGACACTTCAATAGTTACTCAGTCGAGTGGATCGACAGGCGAAAGAACGAGGAGGCAGACGCCATCTCCCGCGTCTGGTCAGCTCGGCAAACGCCACCCGCATGCGTCTTCCTCGACATCATCCACAAGCCTTCGGTCTCCCCACCGAAGGAGATCGACGTTGGGATACCACTACAATCTGAGCCGGCCCTAGTCACCATGATCACAGAGCCCACCGACTAGACGACACCATACATCGCCTTCCTCGAGCACAAGATCCTCCCAAGCAACGAGATGGAAGCGAGAATGATCGTGCGTCGATGCAAGTCCTTCGTCATCATCAACGGCGAGCTCCACAAATGTAGTGTGACCGGTGTGTTCCAGCACTGCGTACAGCCAGAAGAAGGACGCAAGATACTCCAGGACATCCACGCCAGAGACTGCGGCCATCACGCCGATGCCAAGTCGCTGGTCGCCAAGGCCATGCGGCATGGTTTCTACTGGCTCACCGTACACGGCGATGCCACCGACATCGTCCCACGATGCATCGGGTGCTAGAAGTACGCCAACCAGACGCATCTCCCTAGCTCGGCACTCAAGACCATCCCCATCACCTGGCCATTCGCCGTATGGGGCATGGACATGGTCGGCCCGTTCAAGAAGGCTCCATCCCGCTTCACCCACCTCCTGGTCGCAGTCGACAAGTTCACCAAATGGGTCGAAGCCAAGCCGATCAAAAGGTGTGACGGCAAGACGGCCACCAAGTTCCTTCGTGAGCTCATCTACCGGTACAGCTACCAGCAGAAAATCATAACGGACAACGACACCAACTTCGCCACGGGCGCCATGGTAGAATTCTGCGAAGAGCATAGCATACGACTCGATCTAGTCTCAGTCTCCCACCCGGAGTCGAATGGCCAAGCAGAACGCGGAAATCAGAGCGTCCTCCATGGGCTCAAGCCACGACTCCAAGTGCCCCTCGAGCGAACTCCAGGATGCTAGGTCGAAGAGACCCCCTCCACAATATGGGGGATCTGCACCTCCGTCAACCGCTCCACGGGGTTACCGCCCTTCTTTATGGTATACTGTGCCGAAGCCGTCATGCCGACCAACCTAGAGCACGAGTCACCTCGAGTCACCAACTATGTCTAGGAGACAAACGAGATCGCCCGCCAAGACAACATCGACCAGCTCGAAGAGGCACGCGACCTGGCTCGCTCTCGCACCGCCACCTACCAGCAGGGACTCCGACGCTACCACAACCGCCGAGTCCGGACCTGCACCTTCCAGGAGGGCGACTTGGTCCTACGATTGGCCCAAGACAAGAAGGGCATGCACAAACTCTCCCCCCATGGGAGGGGCCATTCGCCATAGGGAGCGTCCTTGGTAACGATGCCTACTACCTCATCGACATACGGGGCAATGGTCAGCTCGAGGTCGGGAGGCCATGGAATGTAAAACCTCCTCCGAAAGTTCTATACATAGAACTCAAACTTGTACTCAGCTGGTATATAATGAAATTCATTCGGATCGCACAAATTGTGTCTACTCCCATACTCTTGTGCCACTCGCACTCGTACATTCAGCAATATGCTACCTACGGAAGTCAACCCTTGGTCGAGCGACCGGCACGGCTAAGTAGTGCGATCCAATGGCACTGAAAATATTCGGGCTTTGTGTCGTCCACGAACACGCCAACCCGGAGACACCATCGGAGTCGCCCTACTCGACTAGCCCACCGGGCCAAGATGACCGTCAAACGCTTCCCACAGCGACCTGTCCTCCCCATCCTCGCGCAAAGCGACTCGAACGGTTAAGTACCACACACGAGGACTTTGCAAAAAGAAACACTCACGCAGCTCGGGAACACACCAAGTAAGAGAGCTGGCTTGGACTCGCCATGCGACTGGCTCTCCGAGCCAGAGGAAGAGACGCGTTACAAACAACGCACCAATACCTTACAATAGGCACACGTCCAAAATGGCTAAGTACCACGCTCGGGGACTCGCCTAAAACAACTCTACTCGCGCTCGGGGACTCGCCCCTTCAGAGTCGCGAGGGAAAAACAATACAAAAATCCAAAGCAAACACATATGTACACAAACGAGTTATATCCCATTAAAGGGCGGACGTGCTCAGGGACTCGCTCAAACAAAAGTTAAACACACCACATAATTAACCTTGCATTGCGAGTCGATTGACTCCTCTTACTTCCATACACAAATATTATTCATATTACAAAAGTCGCCACTTGGCATATCTTACAAATTGCCCCAGGGCAGCTATCTATTTTGTAGGACCCGATGAAGAAGTGCCGCCACCACCCTTGACACGGACGAATGGCTGCCATGGTTTCGTCGGGTAGGTCGACGGTGACTTCGACAACGCAGACCGGAAGGGTTGCTCTGACTTCAGGTCGCGATGCTCCGGCTCGGGGTCGCCCGGCGCGACCACCATCTCCTGGTACGACAACAAGTCCCCCATCGCCAGCACCCAATCAGTGAAGGGGGCGGCCTTGGCGGTCAGTCTGAACACCTCTGACATCTCCACTGTGCCAGTCGCCGAAGGGTAGTCATTGGTGACGTCGTCGAGATCAAAGTCATCAGGGAAATGTGCGAGCCCCGGGCTCAACGCCGTGGTGGCCTCGCGCTTGAAAGCCGAACATGCCATCCATTCTACGACACTGGGTACCTCCTCCAGATAGCGCCATACTCTAGTCAGTCCCCTAGGTATAACCTCGGTGGGGGACATTCCTTGAATAACCACCTAGACGCAGAACACCAAGGCGGTGGCCGCGTTCACCACCGCGGTCACACACTGCGAGGCATTGAAGGTCTGCACCACCGGATTACTTTGCCCTATCACAGCTACAGCGTCAGACGTCAGTGCCACTACGGATTCCCCCACTCGGGGACTCACCGCCCATATCAAAGAGAAGAGCAGCGACTCACCAAGGAGCTTCCGGCAGTTCTCGGTGACGTGCTTCTCCAAGGCAGCAAGATTGCTCTGCAGCCCAAGGATGATTGAGTCCTCAGCCTTCCGCTCCTCTTTAGTCGCAGCGACTGCGGCCTTTGCCCTATCCTCAGAAGAAATCAAGGCCTCCTTTGCCTCCTCCAATTCCTTCACAAGTGAATCGGTACACCCATTCGCCACATCTAGCTCAGCAAACGGTACATACCCTTCTCGGGCTTTGGCAATGGTAGCCGGAAGACCATCTGAACGGAATAGAAACAACTGTCAGCATTCCGTAGACACCAGTAGCTCCCAGTCGCCAAATAAAACAAGTACTCACCGAAAGTCTCCTGGAGTCACCAGTTAGCCTCCTGCGCCACGCGCAGATCATGCTCCAGACGCTCCTTTGCGGCTTGTCGGTCCGCCGATTCCCTCTGCAACCCCTACAAGCAGAATGAACAGTTAGCAACTACAAAAACACAAATTCAGTGCCTAGCCGCTGAAATTCAGCGACTAGACACTCGGGGACTGGCGACTAGAAGAAATTCAGTGTCTAGCCGCTGAAATTCAGCGACTAGACACTCGAGGACTGGCGACTAGAAGAAACTCAATGCCTAGCCGCTGAAATTCAGCGACTAGACACTCGGGGACTGGACGTACCTGAATGGCGGCACCAAGCATACTGTGAAGTGCACTGCCATCCGTCAAAGGGACCACGAAGAAGGTACGCCCGCGATGAGGTCCAACGTACTCATCGACGATCTCCGGCATCTGCAGAGACTGGTTTTCCGCCACGATCGGAAAACCCCTCACCATGAAGCGCGGGAACAACGCGGACGCCCTCGCCGGGGCACTGGTTGCTGGAGCCGGCGGTACTATCGTTGGAACCCCCTCAGCTGGCTCCGATTGAGTGGCCGCCACCTTCTCACCATCGGTGGTAGGGCCACTCCCCTTGGTGCTGACTTTCACTACAACCTCGTCGGAGTCACCCTTCTGCCTCTTCACGTCCTCAGCAGGCGCAACTTCCGCAGAAGGCTTCCTCTTCCTGGGGGGATCGCCTTCCCCCGTGGTGATGGCCGACGGAATTTTATCCACTGAGGGGCGACCTATCTTCTTAGCGCCGGACCTGCAAAACCTCCAAAGTCAGCAGCGAAATCATACAAAAAATCAATCATGAATTGGAAAGGAAAACTCGAGACTTACTTGGCGACCGGAAGAACACATAACCCCGTGCTAATGTGGGCGGGCTTAACTAGCTCCGGGTCCAACTTGCACGTGAAGCCTTTCTCGAAGACATCCGAAGCCCACGACACCGCGGGCTTCTTTGATGATGAAGCCGTGGTCGCCGGCACCTCCGGTTTAGAAGATGCGGCCATCCTCGAAGGTTGCGGCGACTTCGACGACACAGCTTCAACTGCCTGCTGCTCTGACGGCATCGAAGTTGTCTGCGCGATCACCGCGAGTGGAACTTCCACCACCACTTCGGTGTCTTCAGCCTCCGATCCCGTCATCGGAGTCGCACCCTCTGGGATCTTGTGTGAAGTCTTGGTCATGTCGTTGTTGGATTCGTCATGCGACTTGAACACTACTTCCGATCTATACGGTGACGCCGGCTTCGAAGTCGGCTTCTTCGAGGGAGACTTCGGTTTACGCGCGTGCTTCACCGGTGTGGCCGTTCGCCGAGAACTGTGCTATTGCAATATCTCATCATCTTCTTCGCGCTCTTCAAGACTACGACTCGCCTCGCACTCATGCTGCTTCTGCATGCGAGTCTTGCGAGCCGCGGGTGCTAGGGGAGGAACCTCCCTCTCTTCCTCTTCATCCTCAGAGGATTCTCCTTCGGCGCCCTCTTTGAGCTCCTGGGGGACCTCTTCATCGAGTGGGGGGAGCCAGCCCTCGAGAACCTGGAACAACTGAGAGTGGCCACAAATAAGTATCAGATAATGCGGTTGCAAATTGCGCCATAGGAATCAGGACAAAAGATAAATTCGGAGAAAGAAAACTTACAGTGGGAGCTTCATTCTTCACAGGCACGTACGGGGCGAGCCCAACCAACGTGGTTGTAAATTCCGCGTCGGTAATCTTCTTCAAGGCGGCCTTGTAATATTCAGTGTCCCATGACTCCTTGCTGGTCCGGGAAGGATCATTCTTCCCGCTGTACTCGTACATCTAGTGCGGCCGGGCCGCCAATGGAACCAGACGTCGCCCGAGCCAGCAGTTGTACAGGTTGATCAAGGATAGCCCTTGGTCCTTCAGCTTCTGGATCTGGCCTATCATCTCCACGACGGCCATCCTCTGATCGTCAGGGAACTTGTCCGTTGCCAGCCGACAGGGATCGCTCCTCTCCGCGACGAATTCTGGCAACGCCACTTTGCCGGAGCGGGTGGACTCCTTCAGGTAGAACTAGCTCTTCTTCCATTCGCTCGCGGCCTTCTTCAGCAACAAGAGCTTGACGAAGTTGACCTTCGGCTTCAACTGAAATGTGACGCCTCCGGCCGCCAAGATCGGGCCGCCGGACCCTTCGTGCCCGATGCAGCCATGGAACAACTCCAACCATAGCGAGAAGTATGGCCTGCAGTCAAGGTAGCATTCACAGAAGGCGACAAAGATCGCCAGCTGCTCGATGCTATGCGGACCGAGATCCAACGGCTTGATCGCATAATATGCGCAGAACAGCTGGAAGAACAGCAAGGTAGGGAACCCCAAGCCCCTCTCCAAATGGCTTAGGAAGTAGATGAACTCACCAGCACGTGGCTTCGGCTCAACCTCGAAAGACGCCAAGATCCGCCAATTCCCCTTACGGAGGACCCCGACGTCCTCAAAGGACTTGAGTTGTGCCGCGGTGCACTTGGATTTTCCCCATGAACCTTTGGGAGGCTCCATCAAGAAGGATGCAGGGGTTGCTTGGTTTGAGGAGTCTAGATCGAGGGAAGACCGAGGGAATGGATGCGCAAGGATGGAGAGTGCGGGGAAGAATCTACAGGACTGACTCGTCACTCCCCTTATAAAGAAGCGCTGCCCGCCAATTTCGGGGTAGCCGTTACCCGCGGTAATTGCGATGAAGTTACCGTTGGACTACCCAACGGATAGTTTTGACCAACTTGACGATCCAACTCCCTCACTTGACTCGCCAGCAACTGTGCCCTGTCCAATCGGCGGGGCAACAACTTGGTAGCGGTTGCATTTGCCAAAGCTGCGATTGGAAACCCGATGGAAAATTTCCTTGGTTCTGGTAGAGTCCATCGCCCATTCGACTGGGCGTCCAAATTGGACTCACCTACTCCGACTGCCAAATGAACACCTGTGTTTGAATCAATGATGGCCTCGGGGACTACTGATGGGGATATTCCGTATGGGGTATGCCCAGCAGGATGTTCCGATTGGGTCAAAGACGTAGCGAGTGGGCCTGCAGGACGACGATTGGAATGCGCCTGAGGAGAAGGCCTGGCGATTGGAGACTGGAGGCCCAGAAACGTATTCTAAGCCCAGTCGGATTAGGTCAAAGCCTTCGAATCTATATCTTGTTCGGATGTAAATTGTAAACCCTAGCGAGGTGCCTCCTATATAAGCCTCCCTAGGGTTCTCTGAGAGCTTACGTTCATCATACACCCCTTCAAGTGACTCGCTGCTTAGACGCCGAGCTCGCCACCCCTGTAACTTGCTCTCCATCAATCTAATCTAGCAGGAGTAGGTCTTTACCCTCCGGGGGGCCAAACCTGGGTAAACCCTTGTGCATATGCCCCCATCTCACACCACATATCGCCTCTAGCTCTTGCCCCCGATTCTATCAATCGCTGCGTGTAGCAGCGACTGCCGTGGCCATTTCCACGATAGGTTGGATAGTGACTATAGGAGCCATCTTATCTAAACCAAGAATTGTGATGGGTATCCACTTGAGGATAAATCTTGTCACACTTAAGTTGGTTGTTTTTGTCATGTTTCTTAAGGATTAGTTATATGTCTTATCTAGATAAATGCTATGTTAGTGTAGCTCTAAATAGGTAAAACACCACTAGGATATCTTAACTAAGTTAAAATAGCAAAGAAGATTGCGACCAAGATTAGGATATCATGTGGAGTAGTATTAGTGATGGAGTCTATATTTAGAATTCCTATAAATTAGAAGAATCTTACCACTAGTTGATACTAGTATACCACTTAAGGTAGACCATTAGAGTATGTATGGATACAACTGGAAGTAAATCATGTGGCATTCACTTGAGAATTCTATGTGATGAAGTAAAATTTGGTTGGGAATCAACAACCGTAAGTTAATAATAAGAATTATCATGATAGGATTAGTTCTCAAAATTTTGAGGAACAAGTAAATCATAACAAGATCATGGTGAGATTAGCTCTGAGACCATGATAAGTGTGTAATTAGGATTAGTACTTAGCTAATAATCTTGTAACAACAGTAAGAAAAGGACAGTGTAGGTCTATGATAATTGCTGGATTAAGGTAGTGAATACAACTTTATTAGTAGTTTTGAGAGATCATGTGCGGATAGTTTATGATATAATGGAAAATTGGTAGTCTTTAGTTGTCCCAAAAGAAAGGTAAGAGGTTAGTCAGAACCGAAGTGAGACCACCTTGCTCCAAATTATCCTATTGCAACTGAGCAATTTGGGTAAATATTGAGACAAAGTATAGTTCGACTTCTAAGTGCTAAGTATCACAAAGTAAACCTGTACTAGGAGGTGACATATACTACACAACTAAGCCTGCATTTTCGAGATGTTTTACTCAATTACTAAATTACGGGCTTAGAATGATGTGAGTTATATGTACCACATTTGGATTCTTGTTTTTTCTTGGATCTTCTTGATTGACTAGATCTGTGCATGAAGTTTGACTTGATGTGCAAATTGCATATTGCATTATCCAGTTATTACTTGATGTTATAGACCTAGATAGATAAGGGAATTCGTGTAAGGGAGTGACGAGTTCCGAAGATCAAGATGAAGACTTGCACATAGAAGGAAGCTAAACATAAGGTGTATAAACACTATTTTGAAGGATTGATCAATCCTGACTTATTATTAGTTGGCAACAAGAAGGAATATTAGTGCAGAAAAAGTGTGGAGCAACATGAAGAAATGAACATAAGTTCACTCAAAATAGGTGATATTGCGAAGAAGCGAGTGAAGTAGTTGTCCCAAGACCATGGAAGTAACATGAAAGGGAGCAAGGAAGAAGTCTTGGAAGAAAAGTGGTATTCAAACTCTGACAACTTAGAGAGAATGCTAGTAAGAAGTCGAAACCCGTAAGGTAATCATACGCCTAGGAGGATCCGCAGCTGCTATCCATAGCTAGTATCCTTGCGGTCTAGCTAATTAGGTCATCTTTGTATGAATTAAGGAGCATAAAACTTGGCCTAAGCTAAGAGAGATCTAAAGAAGTATACAGTTAAAACAAACGGCTGTCGAGACGTTTCACGAAATCAGGTTTACCAAAGAGAGAATGTCCATAAGGTTCAAAGTAAGACGAGCAATGTTGGAAGATTCATTTCGGAGATCCACAATTGTGTGGATGTACCGCAGATTCTTTCATGATACCTTATATAAGTAAAGTATAAGCTGGACAGAGACCAATATCCTTACTATTGAGCTAATGGGTATTATACATGAAGTTTAGAGACCATTAGGAAACCCCAAGGGGGAGAGTAAACAATAAACACTAAAGTGTTGTTGTTTAACTTTCTGACTAAAGGTTGGAGAAGAAGTACTAAACGATGATAAGATTAAGCCTTATTTCCATAAGGTTATAAGAAGTCATCATTATAAAGTATTTCTGAGAGTATGTCCGGATGAATGATCGAAGTAGACATAACAACTTAAACCCAGTGGACTAGTTTAAAAGGAAACAACTCGTAAGTTGTCCTTGAGAGTAAAGAGAGTATTCCAAAATAGACCAGTGTAGTATAACATGAAAACCTGATTGGAATGGACAAAATGTGTACACAACCAATTCTAAATAGGACTGAAGGATATAATCCCAGTGATTATAGTAAAAGAAACCATAGGATGAATTGGAAATGACAAGTGGATGAAGCGGATTCAAGGAAAAAGATCCGGATAAGCGATACCACAATTATTCCCAATAGTGATCACAATGGTGTTAAGAAATGCCAGGATCAATAGAAGTCAACACCTTATTCTGAAACGAAAGAGAGTACGAACTTTGGGGACGAAGTTTATTTTAAGGGAGAAAGTTTGTAACATTCCAGTATTAGAGCTTAGAAATACGCTCAGATAAGGTGTGTGCATTGCATTCATGCATAAGAAAATCCGAGGAATTTTCGTGCCAAACTAAAAGAACCGTAGAGGGATTGAGGTCTCTCTTGTACTAGTAGGAACATCAGTATAGGTGCGACATATTTCGACATGACCTCTACTATAATTTCGTGTTTTGGGAATCAATTCAAATCATATTTGAAATTGAGATTTGAACTTCAAAGTTTGAATACCTTGGAATTTAGAATATTCCAATGTTAAATAAAGAATGCTTAAAGAGTAAAGTAATGCCAAGAAATGAAATAATTTTTTTAATTAGATAAATAAAGGAATTCCATAATTGGAAAATAATAATCAATAAATAATGGTATCCTTTGTTATACAAATAGTAATTAAATTACAATAAGGAGTAAGAGTTGAATTCTTATTTATGAATAAGATATAATATGTACAAGTTTCAAGTTACACTAGAAATAAAAGTTAAACATTACGTTGCCCTTTATAACAAAGGAATAGGAGATATTACAATAAAAAAGTAATGTACAAGAATAAAAGAATAACTTTATTATATCACACAATGTTACATTGTCTTTACAATAAATGTCATAAGAAAAAAATTAACTACACTAATAAGATATAATACTATAGTATTTTACAATATTGAAAGTTAAACAAAAGAAATTACTAGAAATGAAAACAGAAAATCATAAACTATTTCCTAGATACATATCTTCATATCCTCTTTTATTTCTTCAGCCCTGCAAAACAAAATAAAAAGAAACAAAGAAAAGAGCATGGTTAAAGAGTTAGTTGGGAATAGTTTTACTCTCAGGTTTGGCAAAGAGATGCTACTGCCATGATCATCATAGAGTAGATTAAAAGGGAGCCAGAGAGTAGTATATGTTCTTATTTCAGGAATTTGCCTCATACTATTGCAGCATAGGCCAAGATGGGGCAAGTTTCACCATTTCTAATAAAAGGGATAGCTCAATCAGAGAGTATGGAAAATATAGTTAATCCCATTAAACCAACCAAGTTGTAATCCAACTATGAGTTCAAATCGGACAAATAGAAGGGATATGATCAACATCAGCTGAGTTAATCTCAGAATGGCAAGTACATCTGAGTGGGACCTTGCCCACTTTGTCCCAAACCACCAAGCAGCTCACAAGAAGCACACTCACTACATGTGGTTGTGTGCTGTCACCACCATAGGAACCCGGGGTAGCAGTATAAAAGTAGCAGTGGAGTAGTTCCAGCAACCTTTCTCACATATCCATCCTTACCAGCCGAAACCACTAGTTCTTCTTAGACCATCACTCTGATCCAAGAAAATAAGCAAGCCAGCAACTTAAAGAAGGCCGAGAGAGCAAGGAGGAGTAGGACAAGCCCTATATCTAGAAATAGAATAGAATCACCACAAGACCACTTGTACCAGCAACAAGATTGTTTGTCCACTCTGCTTAACAGGTTAATCTTCATGAACCATCTTAAGCATCTGCACATTTCAATTTTTTCCCAAAATAGTTAATGAGAGGGAGAGAGAGAGAGAGCTCTCAGAATGCATAGGTGCTATGCAAATCATCATAGAGACTAAAGGAACTAGTAGTATCCATTCTCATTTTAAATTGGGGCCTCAGCCTATGCATCATTGGCAAGGTCATAGCAGCGGTTCATGCTTATTAGATCCACTGTTGTGCACTCACCTCAAGGGGGCACCACAACAGTAGATCTAATGACAGCAGAAGCCACTAAATTAATTAACACAGCAAATGAAAGGTAAAACCCTAGAATCAACTCTCATTAAATCATCCTTGTCTCAACCTGAGCATCCCTGATAACCACATCATTTATTTTTGATTAGCTAACCTAGTAGCATATCTTATTCATTGTGATTTATTACTATGTACACTCCAAAGAGGCATCACAGTAGAAGGAACCCAGCAATTGAAACCACCATATCACATCATCTACACCAAGGGTCCTCTAACAAAGTATAGCCATGATCAGGAACATCTCACCTGCATCTTGGTGACCACAAGATCACCAAGAATAGTAGAACTCCACTGAGGAATTAAATATTGCAAGCTTACAATAGCATGTATATCTTAAAAAAAGGGAACCATTGGAGCAATCATATGAATACACATCAAACCACCAATTGATAACACTCAAAACCACATGTAGAAGTGAAGGTACACATCTTAATGAAATCCTCTAGGATTCTATGTAATTAGGGAAGCCATTATTCATAAAGCTACAGCTAAAACCTAGCTAGAAATACTTATTATTTATAATAAGAAAATCATCTATCTAGGATAAGTATTCATTCAAGAGCACATAGAGTTAAGCCATGTCACCGCATTCTATAAGGCTAGCAGTGAACTAATGATTGAAGGAAGCATTTGACCAGCATTAAATCAACTAAACAGAAGCATGTTTTATCACAAATTGATAAGCCCTAACATTACAAAACTATTAGCTCAAGCATATTTTTTCACACTTTTACATCTTGCTTGAAGAATACCACCTATAAATTCTTTTTTTCAAAATCATGTATTGCCAAAGATGTACATGGGTATCCACTAGGCAAGAATAAAATGCATACATAAGCAAGAAACTATAGATCAAAACACTAATCAGCTAATCAATATGGAATGTATCAAAACAAGGCATACATTAGCATATCACAATAAGCAGTATAACACATATACTAGAAGCAAATCATTATCACCAAGTTGCACAAACCCATGGCTTATAGCCATTACATCACCATTGAACCTTAGTTTCAACCTAGGGTTGTACATCAGCACAAAGGCTGGTCACAAAGTGGCAAAACTTACCGAGGGTGCCGAGTACCTGGAGCAGAGGCATGGCAAAGTGATGGTTGTCGCAGCCGATGTCGGGGTTGCGTTTATAGCGTCGTCCCACCGGTGCCAAGCTTGGAGTCGTTTCCATAACCCTCGTCATTCCGTCAGCAACACCATCATGTGCACCACCACACCATCATCTCCACCATAGCAGGGCTGCGAGACGATAGCGTAGGATGCCATGGTTGCATCATCCTGATGCTGTCTCGCCAGCATCAGGGTTGAGGTCGCCGTGAGGGAGCAGCAGGAGGCGGGTCTCGACTTGGAGGCGCCCGTTGGTGGCAACAAGGACCAGGAGATGTCGGGTCACCCCGTCCTCAGCGCCGGCCACCCAAGCCGTGGGGGCTAGGGTTTCGTGGAGGCGCGGACGGGAGTTGATTGAGGAGATCGAGTCGGGCCTCGTCGGCAGGCGGCGGTGCTGGATTTGGCCAGCGACTAGCCGGAGCGGCGCTGGCGACGACACATCATGCGAGCAGAGAGGGGAACGCGAGGATTGAGTGTGGCATGCGTGGGGTGAGAGAGTCGGTCGAGGTCAAAGTGACCCTGAGCTAGGACCAGATGGGCCAGGTTGGCCCATGTGCCCAACCAAATGGCCCAGATTAAATAGGATAAGAAATATAAAAAATAATAAAGTAAAAAATAAAACACAAATTACCCAAAATACCCCTATGCTTATTTCCACCCTAGAAAAATATAAAAAAGTCCTAAATATATATAATATATCAACAAGACCATAAAAATAATATCTACCTAAGAAAAATATAATTTTACTTATTTAAGTTTAATAAAATGCAAATAAATATTAACACCCTTAATCCCTAAGTGAAATTTCATAAATTAAGAAAATTCCTAAAAATGAATAAAAATCATTTTTGCATATGAAAATAAAACTACTATTTGATGAAAATAATAATTTAATTTTTTACCAATAAAACTTGAAGCAAATATTTAAAAACATTTCATCCTTTGTTGAATTTTATAAAAATAAGGATATTACCTAAAAGTAAATAAAATTCATTTTTAAGATCTTGAATAAATATATTTTACTAGAAAAATACTACATATGTTAGCCAAGAAGTTTTTAAGATTTTAAAGTAATAAATCTTTATATATTTTATAAAATACCTATTGCATAAATTCTTTAGAAACATTTCTTAAAATATAAAATAATCATAATTTGATTTAAAACCTTAAATCCAAGTACACCAACAATTTTAACTAAGTTTTAAACATCAATCATTTATGATAAAAGTAAATGATTTTTAGCTCTTAACTCAACCATGCTTAACATGACTTTGAAAACTCAACATACTAAGTGATATTAGCCAAATTTGCTTTCTTTAATAAGTCAAATCTAGCTCATTGTAAAAAAATCCCATTTAAGCTCATCATTCACTTATATAGAAAGTGACTGATCTCATAGTCTTAAACATACTTATTACAAAACTTAAAACTTATTAATACTTTTAAACACATCACACCCTAGATCTACTTATGTTTTGGAATTAACTTTGGTATACCAAGTCATGCATAATGCCTAAAGAATATTTATGTTTTTATAGCTAACTTTTGTCTGATCCAAATTAAGTCATACGGCATCTCAAAAAGCTTATCGGATAAGCGCAAACGACATCGATCACATTCGATTAACCACAAAGATTGTTTAAACCTTAACAAAAAAATCTTTTCTTCAAAAGTTATTCATTTTGCAACTTCAAACAACAATCCTAATATAAGTCCCTTAACTCTTAATAACTTAACATAATAAATCCCATCATAATTACCAGATAGCAATTCACCTCAATCTTAGAATATGATTATACTTCACTTTTATATTTTGCATATTAAACACTCAACCTCTTTGTAGATATATTTACTTATGGATTAGACATTAGACATAATTTAATATTAAAATACATCACTTATATTTAACTCATTGTCATTATTGGGGATTTATCTCAGGATTTTACAAAATGCATTACATTACTTATGCATCAACATATTGCTTCTTTAAACATTAGTCCTTACCCGACCAATGATGCTATTTTACAGATTTTGGATCTTCTAGTATCTCGAAGACCGTGATTGCATAATCTTGCAATCACAAAAGGCAAGTTCACACTTGCTCATGTACTTTGCTTTTTTTATGCTTGTAACTCAAATGTTGTCATCACCTGCATTTCAAAAAGGTCAGAAATCACTATTTTCATAATAACATGATTATGGATTATTTACTAAATAGTAATAATCTATTGATATAGTTACAGTGGTAAAGGAACATAATATCTAGGACTTAATCAACCAATGTCGCCAGTGATTCTAGTGCCGTATATTACATGTTAACCATAAGACTTGGAATGGGACAAGAAAGTCAGCTGTATCTTCTTCCTTTCGCATGGACGAATGACCTGATCATGAGGCTGAGGATTTCTCGTGGAGAAACCTAGCACATGGGTGGAACCCCTTAGTTTCCCGTGATTTTGGTGTCTAGATTATCTTGAGAGGCTGTCAGTGGTTTAGCTGGACCTTTAAGGGAGCTTGCCAGTCATAATCGTCTCATAGAGTCTTCGGGTGCCTACTAGAGTTATAGCCGGTCCTATAAGGGGCTTGACAGAGGTGGGGCATGTCCTGGAGGATCGTGTCTTCATGCAAGGTCACGAAGAGGGCAATGATTGGCTTGGATCTTAGACTGGGCCCCATACCAAGGAAGTATGGACAAGCTCGCAACTTGGATGTGCAACAAGGCTAAGGTCTCTTATGGGTAAAGTAACACACCTCTGCAAGAGTGTAAGAACTGTGACATGTTACTCCCTGTTTCGGGAAGGAGCTACGAATGCGGCAGGAAAGGAACCCCACGAAGGTTCTGGTTAACCTGTGAAGGCTGTCAGACATAGTTTTCAGAATAAAAGCAACATTTGAAGAAATGTTTATGAAAACCTGCATTGCCTACGACCTTTGGTCTATGGCTGTAGAGATAGTGCATCATACACTCCTTTTAGTGAACTTGTTGAGTACGCTCGTACTCAACCGTACCTTCTTACCCCTTGCTAGGTTCTAAGCCGTTGAAGATGACGCCAGCATCAATTTCTGCTTAAGAAACCATCATAGGAAGCTCAAGTTCTTCAGTAAAGTCAATGAAGTCAACATATACATCAACTGAAGCAAAGGCGAAGATCTTGATTAGATAGGAGTAGATACTCTAGCCATAACATCTACTTCTATAGAGCATTGCACTAGCAGCAATTGCAAGCAAGATAGTTTAGATGCTAGTCTTATTAGCTAGATAGTTCTGAGTTATTATTTCTGGTTCTTCTTTGTAAGAAGTTTCTTTCTCTCTCTTTAACCTAGAGTGTTCTCTGAATCTTTTGTAAAGAGTCGAGTTGTAATCTATAGTCATGCCTTGGACCTGCTGTATTTCTGTTGTACCACTCTAAGGGATGTAATACTAGTGAACGATGTTTCATTGGTGTTATGTCAACAACTATTGTGTATTACATCATGTAGTGGTATGCTAGGTCACCGCATTAGTCATATGAGTTTGTAACAAATAGTTGTTCTGCTTTCATGAAAGATTTCTATTTGCGTTCATATGTTGTTCGATTACGTGTGAATTATCCTTGGTGTGAAACTAATTGATAATGCATGAACATTTGTAAAATATTGAAATACCTTTAAAATACCTAACTTAATGATATATTCACTTTGAATGAAACCATTATTTAAAATTCAAAGTTATGTTGATAATATGTAAAAGTCATTTGAATTCTTGTCACATATGAGTCATGCCCAAGTTCGGTAGAATAACTAAAACACCGCGTATTGTATGAATACAAAGTGTTTGATGAAGTGTTGAAGGAAATACATATTCGATGTATCGTATTTCAACAAAGTGGTGATTCTCATTTTGTAATTGTTGAACCTTGTAAAAGTGTTTACCAAAGGAAACATGAGCGTGAAAATATTTGATATGATCAAAGAATTTCAGCATCACGGGGTATAAAATAAAAGAGAATATAATTACTACGATTTGATCAAAAGTAATGAAATTTAACGTTATAAGATTGGCATAAGAATTGTGAAATGCAATGCATTCTTGACACGTCAAAGTGCAAAGCATCACAATGTGATATTTGATATCAAGTGGGCGAATAGGTGGCACCAGATATATCATGGTAGGGTAAATGTAAAGACCATTAGTTAGAAGTAGCAAAAACTCGTCAAGTATAAAGTGAACCATCTGAATTCATGAGATCAGCACCATATATTATATGGATTGTTGTAGAAATTTTGGAGTTATTTGATACCACCAAAAGAACAACAAACAAATCCTTATAGAGTATTCATTGGAAACTTTGAGTACGAAACCCATGGCTTAAACCAAAAGATAGGCAAAACTAGTGTTGCTGAAATTTTTGGGCGGTCTCGAGGAAGTTTGTGTTCTCGACAATGAAGTTACTGGAAGATAGTAAAAGCACGATGAGGGTTCATGACCCCGCATCAGAGTGTTGAGAAGCGCAACGAAACGTGTTCCTGAACACATCTCTTCATAAAGGAAAGGATAAATGATAATGATCATTGTGTTTTCTCATTAGTATTTTTACTAAATAAAGTAGGATTCAAAAATGTACCCCACATCTTGTATGGAGACATTTATGAATCACTTGTCACATTATCAGAATATGACATACCTACGAACTATAAAGGAAGTGATGGTTAACTAAAGTTACAAGGAACCCTAGAAGTGGATTTCACTTAAGATTAGAAAGTAAAATGTTACTAAATCTTTTCAAGTAAAGGGGTTACTTGATTTTTCCAAAGAACCGCAAGGTCATGATGGAAAGGGTGAAAGACAAAAGCACGATTTGTCATGAATAATGTATTGGGCAAATTCAAAAGAATTTGATCCAGAAGTGCTGAAGTCTAGTGGATTTGATACTAGTAAAGTACTAGTGTCTCGTAAAGGAAACTCTCAATTTGATAATTGATCAAGAGATTTTGAAGTTATTCAAAACATTGAGAAGATATGCGATTTGCATGAAATTGAGTGGGAGCTATAAACTCTTCCCGATATGGGCACGAAGGAGGAGGTGAAGCCTTATTTCAGCACTCCACCAAGCTAGGTGATGCGGGAGCATAGCATTGATGATTGGCATGCTAGGACAACCTACAATATGTAATGATAAGTCTAAGGTTGTGTCAAATATTGTTGCTATGTTATTGAGCCCGAGTCCAGGTTAGGTTCGAGTCCGTTTGTGTGTTCGGTTTGGGTCTATCCAACCGACTAGTTGCAGGCCTCCTATATAAAGGAGCCAGCCACCTAGGATTTAGGGGAGTTCAACTATTTAGTCTAAAAACTATATTATGCTCTGCCGTGTAACATCTCTCCCGGGACGGCGATACCGTTTGTCAGATTATTACTGCGGAGGTTCTTGTGTTCATCAAGGATTGTCGTGCTCAGGTTTGAGGGGTGGCGATCTTCATCACGTTACTTGCTGGATTGATTCCTCTTCTTCAGGTTACGTTCATCGCGTGATTGGGAGATTACCTACCTGGTGGACTCGCTGTGAAAGATCGGGACAAAATTTAAGGATCAACGGCTTGATCCGTATCACGTAGTATTATAGCTCTCGTTGATCACAATGTGTTTTTGGATCATCTGCGGACTGTTTTTCTATAAGCAGTTTATAGATCGGTTGTGAAGAAGAGATTGGTTGAGTATATGGCGACATGTTGCAGTGACGGCGTGATTTTTCCTTCTGTGGCCGCGTGGTGGTGCTCGATCGGAAGGTCTCCCGATCCGATCGTAGCCAGAGTCCTGAGGACCTACTACTTGTGTTTTCCAGATCCGATCGAGGGCATTAAAAAAATGAGATTCTTTTTGCTCTGTGTGTTCACGTGGAGTACAGGAAAGAAAAGAAAGGAAAGAAAATCAGAATTAGCTGGTACGTACGGGCGTTGATTTTTAGGAACAGCAAAGGAATCGATCGCTACTCCCAGGGATCTTTCCCATCGGGAGCAGGGGATCAGTTGGAGTCATTTTCTGCGTGGACTCTGGAAAAGGAAGGAAATAAATCAGTGTGAAAAACATTTGATTGTATAGATCGGGATTGATCTAAATTTTCCTGCGAGCGTGAGCGCTACGTGTGGATAAAAAAATCGCGGGATTAGAGATAGCTCAGCAACGTGTTTCTAAATCGCCACACCCGCACGCCCATCGATCGGCCGGAGAATGCTCAGCTCGACCCACAATCACGGGACTGCTCTCGGAATGGCGCGCTACACCGCAGAGGTGTCTGTCCTCGAGCGACTTGCCCAGCTAATTTGCGTCCGCGTGGATTATTTTTTGGTTGTTCTACTGCTGCGGTTTTCTTCATTTTGACCAGATTGTTGTGCAGATTTTTGTGTGACAGAGCAAGATAAGACATGATGGATTCTTTTTAAAGAGACACTTTGGACTTGAGGTGTACGCGTGGCAAAAAGTCTAGTGATGTTTTCAATGACTATCTCGATCTCTTGAATGGAGTGGCACATGATGCATCCGAGCTTAGCTGGTGCCTACATAGACTTGCGACAGTTGAGGAGTACCATGATTGGGAAAGGCACATGGAACGGGGTTTCCATCGATGTCGCAAATATAATGGCAAGTTTAGTGGGTATGATGGGTATGTTCTTGCTCACCGACATGTGGACAAGGAGTTAGACAGTTGGTGGTCTGAGGCGGTTGACATAGATGGTTTTTCTCATACTTGGGAGGACTACAAAAGTTTTCTCCGTAATGGTTTCGTATTACCATATATGGAGGAAAACGAGCAGCGGCCCAAGGTTGTGAATGGGATAGTGGATGTTGGCAAGAGTATAGCACTTATACCGAAGGTCGCGACGGCTGTGACTACTCATGAGAAGTTGACAGTTGTTCCATTGCCGACAATTAGCAAGGTGATAACCATGATTTTTGAAGCGTTTGTGGTTGATGTTGTTAAGTTTGCTATTGTTAAGGATGTCATGGAGGATGTTGTACCATTGAGTGAGCTGAATTTGCAACTCAACAAGGTACAAGGCGGTGCTTGCATGACAATTGACTAGGGTCAGCATTGGAATTAATTTCACGCGTAGTGTATGATCAAAGGCAAAGCATGCAAGTTGATTATTGCTGGAGGAAGTTGTACTAATGGCATTAGCAAGGCAATGGTGGCAGCGTTGGTGTTGTCCACATGGCGTATTCCTGAACCTAAGCATCTACATTGGTGAAATAGCTGTGGTATGGTGAAGGTAACTCATAAGGCGCATGTGCCATTTACAGTTGGTGATTATGTTGATGAGATTGAGTGTGATATGTTGTCATTGGAGGTATGTGGGATATTACTTGGTCGTCCATGGAAGTATGATCGCAACGTTACACATGCTGGAAGAGCAATTACATATTCTTTTGTGCATGGTGGCAAGCAACAGACTTTGAAGCCTATGCAGGATGATCACATAAAGTCTGATGTAGAGCTAGTGATACGTAAGGATAAGGTGTGCAAGGCTAAGACAAAATCTAGGCTAGCTAAGGTGCATGATGGAGAGCATGATGCACAGTGCGACAATGTTGATATTGCTTCAGCTATGCCTGTAGATGACAAGCCAGTGGAACTTGTTAGTGACAAGCCAGTTGAAGTGCATCCTCGTATTGCTGAGAGGAAGGATGTTGTAGCATGTGTTCAGAAGGTTGTTTGTGTTGACACAGGTGTTCAGACAGATGATATTTGTGCTCCTGATGTTCCAGTGCATGAGGTGCAGTGGGGTAACAAGAGCAGTTTTGTTAGCACACATGTGAAGCGTTTTGTTGGGACAGTTGTGCGGATGCATAGAGGCAAGGATGGACATGTTCGTCAGTTGTGTGGTCCAAGCATTACTCATCTTATGCAAGGTCATGCAAAGAAGGTCCATATTCAGCAACCTCGGGATCCAACAAGAGTTGAGAAGAAGAAGAAGATGATGGCGCCTAGGTCGAAGCTCGTATGGAGACGCAAGGAGGTGCAGGCGCTAAGGGATGTTTCAAGTCAAGCAGGCCGAGAGGGAGGATGCGGAGCGGAAGGCAAGCAAGACTTGAAGATGGCGAAGATGCGAGAAGCAATTTTTCATATCACACCACCTTTCCGACGTGACCCGCAAGCGTTGGGGACAATGCTTCTTGAAAGGGGGATGATGATATGGGCACGAAGGAGGAGGTGAAGCCTAATTTCCAAACTCCACCAAGCTAGGTGATGCGGGCGCATCCTATTGATGATTAGCACGCCGGGATGACCTAAGATATGTAATGATAAGTCTAAGGTTGTGTCAAATATTGTTGCTATGTTATTGAGTCCGAGTCCAGGTTAGGTTCGAGTCTGTTTGTATGTTCAGTTTGGGTCTATCAAACCGACTAGTTGCAGGCCTCCTATATAAAGGAGCCGGCCACCTAGGATTTAGGGGAGTACAATTGTTTAGTCTAAAAACTATATTGTGCTCCACCGTGTATCATCCCTTGATGACCCACAAGTATAGGGGGTGTATCGCAGTATTTTCGATAAGTAAGAGTGTCGAACCCAACGAGGAGCAGAAGGTGATGGCTAGTGGTATGGATCAGGAATTCTCTACAAATACTTAGCAAACGGATTTTTAGGGGTTTTCGATAAAGCAAGTAAACAAAGTACGAGTAAATAAAAGACAATAAGAATGAATGCAGCAAGTGGCCCAATCCTTTACACATCAAAGGACAAGCCGATTGTATTTCTATAGATGACCAAACATTCTCGAGGACACATGGGAAGACTGTCAAGTGCTTTCGCTTCATATAGTCGATTAATCTTCTTTAGCTTGCTAAGTGTTGTGTGGGTGAACCTGTACTAATGTACCGCCCCATCCAAGACTAAATACATACTTGTGATTAAACCCCCTTGCAAACATCCGTAAGTACAAGAAAGTAATTAAGGTAAAACCTAACCACAGCTTTAAACTCTAAGACCCTTACGTCTCTTGTGCAATGGTTTCCTAACGGGGGTTCAGGTTTCTGTCATTCCGGCAACCCCTACGATTAGTAGCCAAATACACAATGCATTCCCCTAGGCCCTTATAGGTGAAGTGTCATGTAGTCGACGTTCACATGACACCACTAGAAGAAGTACACCACAACTTAAATAACAATCTATTGAATATTTCTCAACGCAACTCCACTACTAACAACAAGACTTCTCCCGTGTCCTCAAGAACTAAACAAACTACTCACAAGACATCATATGGATCATGATCAGAGATGGAATAATGATGTATAACAATCTGAACATAAACAATAATTCAATGGTTCACTCAATAGCATCAACTACAAAGAGTAATCAACACCGGGAAAGTTTCCCCTATGAACTATAGCAAGATTCAACCAATTGTTACATCAACATGGAGATGGTGATGAGGGTGCTGATGGTGATGATGGTGGTGATGATGAGGATGATGATCCCGATGAAGTCCAACTTGATGGTGGTGTTGATGGCGACGATCTCCCCTCTCCAGGAAGGAATTCCCTGAGCAAAAATCTATCTGCCGGAGAGATCATTCTCTCTCGGTGTTTTCCGCCCCGCAGAGGTGGCAGAATCTTTCTGTGGTCACTCCCCGAGTCTTAGGGTTTCGTGGGGATGATATACACCAGAGGAGAGAGGCTGGAGTGGGCCAGGGCGGCCACACCACTCCCAGGCACCGCCTAGGCCTGCCCGCGCCATGGGGTGGTGTGGGCCCCCTGTGGACCACCCCCACTCCATCTTCTGGCATCCTGAATCTTCTGAAAAAATAGAATTTTCCGTATATTTTCCCGGATTTTCTGATCTTCGCGAATTTTGCCTCCAAACAGCACCTTTTCCATCAGAATCCTGACTGCAGCGGTCCATGCTCCAAAAGTCATCAACCATGCAAAAATAGATGAAATAACATAAGTATCACCTCTCAATACGAAATATATGAATGAATAATAGTGAATTAAGACATAGAATAGTGATGCAAAATGGACGTATCAACTCCCCCCAAGCTTAGACTTCGCTTGTCCCCAAGCGAAACTGAGCTCAATAAACATGACCTCAGGTTTATGGAGTGAAGAGTCGATAAAAGAATACGAACAAGAAGCATCACATTCATCAAATATATAGATTATAATAGAAGACAACTCACTATTATATAACTCAACTTGCCTTGAGTAAAGGAAACACAATAAAGATACATAAAGTGAATCATAATTGGTAATGGCAAACTTAGCTCTTGGTCGAAGAATAGTTGATAATTTGCTGGAGTTCACAAATAGCTGGTTTTCAAAGAAAGCTTTCAAAGTAGTAAACATCAAGATAAGAGCAACGTGCAAACAAGGAACATAAGAAACATGAATGCATAAATCATCATATGAATGAATGAAACACATCAACTCAAAATACTTGCTGAGATAGAAGGGAGTAGGTTTACTGACTCAACTATAAAGTAAAAGAAAGGCCCTTCAAAGAGGGAAGCAGGGATTGCAAGTCTCATAAAGAGCTCCCAAAAATTATGATACTTACTAGCTTTCAGCTCTCATTGCCCTATCATAGGCATCTTTAGGTGATTAAGGTGAAAGTGAGGTCCAATCTGAGTTATATGCTTGATAGACTATAAACTGAAAATCCCAAGTCCCTTGAGTACGAGGGCCGCTCCTCATGCTACTCAACTTTAGTTACCGGTAAGTTCTTGTCATCGTAAGTATGTGCGTATCATTGAGAACCGCCAACGGGGTATCCCTTGCCCGATGATACGGAAGAATCCCCATATCAAAATGACAAGGCAAGCAGACAATGAGTATCTCAGCAATCTTCTTATTTACCATGGGAAAATGGTGCTTTTTTCTCTCTTTCCTCTTTTCATAGTGTCTCTTTTTTTATTTTCTTTTTCTCAATAGCTATCTCTCTCTTTTTTTATAAGAAGAATGCTTCATTGATATCATTATGGTTACGCTGCAGGTTTCCACCATGTCAGCATGGATTAGACCAGCGGCCCAGGCGTTTCTCTAACACACATACATAACTCCATGGACTTACAAGCTCCCCTTTTGACATGGGTATACCTTACAGGTACTCAAGCTTGGTATATACGGTCTAAATACGTACAGGCCCACGGTGTCGCCAAGGCCTAGACGAAAGGACTCGAGGGACCTGCGGACTCTCGATTGCTTGAGAGGCAAGAAGAAGCTAAAGATAGAAAGTTTGAAGGGGAGAACCCTAACTTGTAACCGACTCGACCTGCTACCCGAGACCTAGCCTATCTATATAAAGGCTAGGAGGGGGCGGCGAGGAGGACACACACGCAACCCTAGTTTCCACAACTCTCGCCAGATTGCATCTGCGCACCATTGTAACTTTCGACTCCTTCAATAATTCCACGAGCAGACAAGCAGGAGTAGGGACCTCTACGAGGCCTGAACCTAGGTAAATCCTTTGTCCCCTATGTGCTTGTTTGCTAGCCGATAGATGTCTCCAGCACTCCCTCCTTCTCCAAAACCAAAGTCCATAACAATGGGCATTGATGAGTTAAACCCTCGTCACCTTTTATTTCACACGGACGACATCCGCAAACAAAAGAGCAAGTTATCAACTGGGTATATATTTACAAGTGTTGAAAGCGTTCCCCGTGACAGCACGGTTCTGCTAATCCCAACCTATAATTTGCAAGCATATAACTTTCATGGAGAGTTCACAATGGTTCAGGTTTATTAAGTGCGGAAAATAAAGTGTGCCATCAAGTTCGTGAGAGCTTTAATCACTAATTTTTCACATAACAAGTTTAATTTGGGAGGTAGACAAAACAAGAATTTACTTGGAATAGCAATAATGCTACTAGGTAGGTATGGTGGACACAAATGGCAAAGGTTTTGGTTTAAAGGAGGTGGATGCACGAGAAGAATACCCTCTCAGTACATGTTTTTGGCTAGCAAGGCTAGGTAGCAAGTACAAGAGTTGAAGGAAACAACCAAACATACAAATGATAAAAACAAACATGCAATCTTCCTTGGAAGGACAAAAGATCTTAACTAGAGAATATTAGACTTATGAGAAAATCAAGAAAGAAAGATGATGAATTTTTTTTCTCTAGAGTACTTCTATCTTTTCTTTTCAACTCTCAAAAAGGTGTTGCTACTGACCGAGCCAGGTTTGCCAAAACCAACTAAATTAACTCAATGATCCCAGAGTGCTACCTATACTAACAACAAGATCAATCATATAACCACGAATTGAAAACTAACATAAGCTATGCAAAAGAGTGAATGAAAGAACTTCTCATTAATATTCCATAACGAAAACTCACACCAAGGGATACAAATCTAATGAGAGAGGGGACACTTCCATAATGCAAACCATACTACAAAATAACTCCTCTATTCATGATATGACTCTACTAATAAGGTAAAAAGATAGAAGATAGTGATGTGATACCGCGACACTCCCCCAAGCTTGGAACAAACCAAGGGAATGCCAAACCTGATGACGAATTACTCCTTCGGTGGTGGTGGTATCCTCTTGATGAGCTCTCTGATAAGTTTCCCCAAGTCCTCAATCTCAAAGGTGAGATTATGAATAAGCTGCGAGTTTTGCTCAATGCGGCTCATGATCATGTCGTGTTGAGAATTCCAGCTCTTGCTATTCTTTCCCCACTCTTCCTCCTTGAAGTCTTCTTTTCATGCATGGCTAGAACGAGGCAAATCCCAATTGGAGGGTAATTTCTTCTTGGGCATATTCTGGTATTGATGCTCATGGATAAGGGTATGGAAAGGATTCTTGATGCGTGGAGAAGTTTTCCGTGGTGCCAAGCAGTGACGCGGAGGCTTCCCTCTAGTTGACATCTGTGCAGTCCTTCTGATCCTGGTAGGGTTCCCCACCACTCCAATGCTTGCAACGGTAGTGCCAGTGTGCTTTGCCTCCTCTTCACCTTCACTCTTGATCTCCTTCTCCTTCCCGGGGTCTTGGAGGTCTTCCTACATAGGTTCCTTCCCTTTATCCTTGGCGGACACCATTGTGCTTCTAAACCTTCAAAGAGTATGTCCTGGCAGAAACAGATCGAAACAAAAACACTACGAAAACACGATATACGAACCTCGGGGGATTCGGGGGGTTATATATTATGAAGTTTCATATCAAAAGGAAGGTACTAGGAGAAAACGAGTCGGAGGCGGAGTCCGGAGTGGCCTCACCACCTGGTGGCGCGGCCAGGGGTAGGCCCGCGCCACAGGGTGGTGTGAGCCACCCTGTCTCCGTTTCCGTCTGTTTTTCACTTCGTAGCTTTCCTTATTGACTGAAAACTACAAAAATATAGTTGGATTGTATTTTCGTGGAACTTTTCTTACCAGAACTGTTACCTAGTTGAAAACAGACTCTACAAGTCTCTGAATTTGGTATTTAATGAATCCTTCCGGAGTCATCTCTTGAATAACATCAATATCTTCATCTTCATATACTTATTACTTGAGTCATAAAACCTTTCTCTTTCTTATTACACCATTATCTCCACTTCCTGGAAATTTCTTTCACACAAAATTTCACACAATTCTCATTAGCAACATTAGTATAAATGAAGTGATAAAACCTTTTGAGTCCAACTTCAACTGAAAACCATCAAAACAAAATCTACTGTAGCAACTCCTTCCGAAAGCCCAAAAAGAATTCAAAAAGGAAATCGAATAAAGAAGCAAATGCAGGATTGGCAAAATCTGTCAAAACAGACCAGCATGTAAAGATCATTTTTTTCGAAAATCTTCTGTTACTCAAATCAAAAAGTTCCGAACTAACGAAAGTTAAATAACAACCTGGGGAATAAGCACAAAACATTACAGCTCAATCCGATATACAGAGATCTCTCACGAATTTTTACGGTGAAGCACAAAAATCTGTTTCAGGATAGCAACTTCCCCAAATCTTACTTCTTTCTCATTAGAGGTTGATCTTGACACAAAAACCAAACAAAACGGATAAGGAGCGGTTATTACCGAAGTAATAACTTCCAAGACTCAAAGAAACAAAAACAAACTAAAATCAAAAACAAATTGGGTTGTCTCTCATAAAGCTCTTTCTTTATAGCCATTAAGATAGGCATGATAATTTTGAAGAAGCTCTCATAGGGATATGAATTGAAGTGAAAGAGAGCATTAAGAAGCAAAAACACACACACATTTAAGTCTAAACCACTTCCTATGAAAGGGGATTTTGTAAAAAAACAAGTTATTGAAACCAAAGGCAACTTGCATAAGAAGGCAAAAGAAGTGCAGCATAGAAACTTTCAGCATAAAACGAGGAAACTTGATATTATTGAGATACATAAGAACACTTTTTCCTCTCTCATAGTAACTTTCAGTATCATGCATAAACTTAACAATATAGCTATCACAAGGACCATCATAGCAATGATCACTTATTCTAACAGAAAACACAGGGATACTAGCTCTCATAACACTGCTTTGTGAAACAATATTAGAGGTATCCTTACAAAGGATAGGGTGTCCCTCTTTTTCATACTTAGTGACAAAGTATTTCACATTTGCTATTATAGGTTCACCAACCATTTGTTTATCAGGTTCAACAGCTTTATTCATACTTTCATCTACCATACTAGCCATCATAGAATGTTCCTTCACCTTAACTGGGAAAGGCATTTTCTCAATATAGGGTTCAGGTAAAACATCATTAGCAGTATAAACTTCAGTATTTCTTGCAGGAACACTCTTAGCAACATCTTTGTAAGGTTCATGATACTTATTCCACTTCTTTTTAGGCACTTCAATGTAGGAAGCAAAAGCCTTAAAATAAGAAGCAATAGCTTGAGAGTCTAGACCATAAGCATTTCTAATATTTTGAAAGTCATCAGTTTTCATAAAAGATTCAATGCATTCATAATCATAATTTATACCTGACTTTCTACCTTTTGTCATTCTCCCAAGCTTCAGCATTGTCTTGAATACGGTCCAGAAGATCCCATTTAGCTTCTTCTTCCATGCGAGTGAATGATCCAGCACAAGAAGCATCCAATAAATCCTTGTCATGAAGAGAAAGCCTTGCATAAAAGTTATTGGTAATAATATTGTTGGGGAGCTCATGAATGGGACATTTGAGCATTAGTAACTTCAATCTCCCCCAAGCTTGGGCTGTACTCTCTCCATCAAGAGGCCAAAAGTTGTATATTTGATTCCGATCTTTATGAATCTCACTAGGAGGATAAAACTTTCAATAAAAGAGAGGCACTATTTCCTCCCATTCCAGAGCTTGGCCATTCTTCAGCAGCTTATACCATTCCTCAGCTCTTCCTTTCAGTGATAATGAGAATAACTTCTTCTTAACTTGATCTGTAGTAATACCTGCACACTTGAACAACCCGCATAATTCGTGTATAAAGAGTAAATGATCACCGGGATGGACAATTCCATCCCCAACATAGTAGTTATCCATAACACGATCAAAAATTCTTGTAGGTATTTTGAAAACATCTTTCTCAGCAGGTGGTGGCTTATCTACTACCTTAGCAGTGGTAGTAGCATTACCAAATAAGAAACTCAGTGAATTATCCATAACGAAAATAAAGCAACTAGCAGAAGTAAACAATACTCACAGTAGAAATTTCCTTTACCAGTTCCACTCTCCAATAGCGCTTCACTCCCCTGCAACGGCGCCAGAAAATAGTCTTGATGACCCACAAGTATAGGGGGTGTATCACAGTATTTTCGATAAGTAAGAGTGTCGAACCCAACGAGGAGCAGAAGGTGCTGGCTAGTGGTATGGATCAGGAATTCTCTGCAAATACTTAGCAAACGGATTTTTAGGGGTTTTCGATAAAGCAAGTAAACAAAGTACGAGTAATTAAAAGACCGTAAGAATGAATGCAGCAAGTGGCCCAATCCTTTATGCAGCAAAGGACAAGCCGGTTGAATTTCTATAGATGACCAAACGTTCTCGAGGGCACGTGGGAAGACTGTCAAGTGCTTTTGCTTCATATAGTCGATTAATCTTCTTTAGCTTGCTAAGTGTTGTGTGGGTGAACATGTGCTAATGTACCGCCCCATCCAAGACTAAATACATACTTGTGATTAAACCCCCTTGCAAACATCCGTAAGTACAAGAAAGTAATTAAGGTAAAACCTAACCACAGCTTTAAACTCTAAGACCCTTACGTCCCTTGTGCAATGGTTTCCTAACAGGGGTTCAAGTTTCTGTCACTCCGGCAACCCCTACGATTAGTAGCCAAATACACAATGCATTCCCCTAGGCCCTTATAGGTGAAGTGTCATGTAGTCGACGTTCACATGACACCACTAGAACAAGTACACCATAACTTAAATAACAATCTATTGAATCTTTCTCAACGCAACTCCACTACTAACAACAAGACTTCTCCCATGTCCTCAAGAACTAAACGAACTACTCACAAGACATCATATGGATCATGATCAGAGATGGAATAATGATGTATAACAATCTGAACATAAACAATAATTCAATGGTTCACTCAATAGCATCAACTACAAAGAGTAATCAACACCGGGAAAGTTTCCCCTATGAACTATAGCAAGATTCAACCAATTGTTACAGCAATATGGAGATGGTGATGAGGGTGCTGATGGTGATGATGGTGGTGATGATGAGGATGATGATCCCGATGAAGTCCAACTTGATGGTGGTGTTGATGGCGACGATCTCCCTTCTCCGGGAAGGAATTCTCTCGGCAGAAATCTGTCTGCCGGAGAGATCTTTCTCTCTCGGTGTTTTCCGCCCCGCAGAGGCAGCGGAATCTTTCTGTGGTCACTCCCCGAGTCTTAGGGTTTCATGGGGATGATATACGCTAGAGGAGAGAGGCTGGAGTGGGCCAGGGCGGCCACACCACTCCCAGGCGCAGCCTAGGCCTGCCCGCGCCATGGGGTGGTGTGGCCCCCCTGTGGCCCACCTCCACTCCATCTTCTGGAATCCTGAGTCTTGTGGAAAAATAGAATTTTCCGTATATTTTCCCAGATTTTCTGATCTTCGCGAATTTTGCCTCCAAACAGCACCTTTTCCATCAGAATCCTGACTGCAGCGGTCCATGCTCGAAAAGTCATCAACCATGCAAAAATAGATGAAATAACATAAGTATCACCTGTCAATACGAAATATATCAATGAATAATAGTGAATTAAGACATAGAATAGTGATGCAAAATAGATGAGGCAAGGTTGAGTAAAGCGTTGAAATCAAGAACCTTAGGCCTTTCCGTTCAAAGGAGTAGAATTACTTGGCTTAGAGTGGGGGATGCCAATACAAAAAAATCACCGCAAGGCCAATGCTAGACGGCGAAAAAACATGATCCATGCGCTGCAGTCTGACATTGGGCTTTTCACTGATCATGAAGCTATGCTTGACCTGCCAAGGAGCATTTTGATCAGATTCATAGCAGTCATTCTCCAGCAGCATCCCAGTTCAACTAGGAAACTCTTGGCCTATCAGCTCCTGACCTAGCGGCATTGGAGCTACCAGTCTCCTTAGAGGAAGTTAAGCAAGCTACCAGTGATATGCCCTCGGACAAAGTGCTGAGACCGGATGGTTTTTCGAGAGGCTTTTTCCGCACTTGTTGGGACACCATAAAAGAGGACCAACATGCCGCATTACACCGGTTATATCTCATGGACAGGCAAGGACTACGCAGAATTAGCATGTCCATGATCCTACTTGATGTGGACATCCCATCTAGAGAGGCTTTTTCCGCACTTGTTGGGACACCATAAAAGAGGACCTACATGCCGCATTACACCGGTTATATCTCATGGACAGGCAAGGACTACGCAGAATTAGCACGTCCATGATCGTACTTGATGTGGACATCCCATCTATTGATACAACCACTATACCTACAGCTACACAAATACAAGGACCTATCACTAGAGCTCATGCCAAGAAACTTAACTATCAGGTACTTTCGTTTCTTGGAACTATTCCTCATATACATAAGAATATGATGCTTCCTAAATCAAATGTGTTTATTACTCTTAGGAATGATGGACCTAACATGGACGAGAGGGACAAGCATTGGAGCATGATCATGCATGGAGATGGCGGCAAATATATGAAGATTGAAGAGGATGCCACAAGTGGAGATTTCAGAACTTTGAAGCCACCATAATGAATATTGAAGGCTTGGACGAAATATTGAAGAATATTACTTCGTAGATTCGTCCATAGCTTAATTTGGTGTTGCGTCACCTTTATTTTGGGTCAGGCCCATGTTATTTTTGCAGGAACTTTAATAGCCACTTTTAGAATCCATATTTGAGGGGGAAAGGCCTTCTAGGGTTGTATTTGGCCACCATACATATGGCTGGCCGAAACCCCACCTTTCCTCCTTAAATTACCCCCATAGCCATCACTTTAGACTCGGATTTTGTTTAGACTAAAAGTTAGCCACCATTGCAACTTTGCCAAGGCTTGAGTATTGCAGAGACCTCATGTACTTTGCACCTATTCCGGATCCCACCTTTTCAATAAAACTTTCATCTTTATCCATAATATCTTGATTGCAATATTAGTTCTTACTTATTCTTGATTTCAGGTAGGAATTAAGACCCTCGCTGGTCAGGCTAATCGTGCTTCTGCAAGATCGGTAACCTCTAGGAGATTGGCCTAGCGATTGCATTGGCGCTCATGCTTGCACGTGTAGTCGGATTGTCAAGCCCGAACTCCACCCAAATCGACTATCACCATCTCATTGAAAGATCGGACACCTTTGCCCTATCAAGTGGTATCAGATTTCAGGTTGGTCGGTGAGATTTTACAGTTTTTCCTTATGTAGATCTATTTTACCTATAACGCACAAAAAATCCAAAAATATAATTAGATTTAGATCTATCCCATGACCAATCTTTGCCTTGCATTGTCTTTTCAGTTTTGCATTGTTGAATTCGTGTTTGCATCGTCGTGTCGTGTTGTTGGGCTTAGTGTCTCGTCCCTTAGAGTTTTGAGTTCTAGTCGCATTAGTCATCGCCGCCTCGATCGCTGATCGCCGCTATTTCCATACATCCGCCACCATATTCCGCCACCATATACTACTGCCACCATAAACCCTATACTCTGTCACCACCTTCCTACCATGACACAGATCCAATCACTTTTCCTACCGTGGCACGAGTCCGAGTAGAGTTGTTATTTCCTTGTTAGTTTTGTTTCCTTCCATCGTGCTATAATCTAATTCTGCGAGTTTCAATTCCGGCTGCAAGTCAAGGAGAGCAAAAAAAAGTGTCGAAACGCCTTCGATTTTTTTGGCTACACTGGTTTTTAGCCTTGGGGATCACTTTTCTCCATCGGCCGTTATACCAACATTTTTTTGGCGCCTGCGCGCTTTTCAGATCATGGTAGAAAATTTTCAACAAAAAAATTCGGGGTTATCCTATTTTTAGAACCCGTAGAGGACACTCGCCATCATAGTGATTTTGGACATCTCGGTTCGCTTTTCAGGGTGCTATATCATCATACCATTGCTTGTTGTGCCGCGTAGTGACATCGTTAGTGCTCTAGGCTCGCATCTCTAGTATGGTCTATCCTAGGACCAGCACGGTACCGCCGTTGAGCATCTTTTCAACTTTGCATTATTGTTTTGATAATTGTTAACCCCTTTGCTAAGCCTTCCCAGGGCTCCACAGATTTCTACAAGTGCGTTGTGTCGATCCCTGGTAATTGCTCGGTTTAATCTCTGGAACCACTGATCTTTGCGGTTACACATCACCTTTTCCTCCTGTTTGGTAAGAACTTGTAAGAGATTTGTATATTGCTTGGCGGATTACACGTGTTTCCACCATATTTCCGTACTTGTAGTCATATACACCCGTGCTTTTAAAGACTAACCATGGCAGATATACCTCTTGAACCGGCCAACATGACGAATGAAGATATACATGCTCACTTCACCAAGCTTTTGGTAGGCGTGCGCAAGATGTTGATAGAAGACTGGAAGATGTTGACGTCAAGCTCAATGAAACCATTGACAAGATCAAAGGGCTAGAGAAATCCTTCAATGACAAGATTGACGCCAGGTTTCAGGAGATCCTCAGCAGGTTACCTGCACCTACTGCTGGACCACTCCCTCAGCAGCGTTTACCCGACACTATGGGACTTGCACGCCACGTTCCACTTGCGGGACACCATACTGCTGGTTCGTCTGCTCCTGCTCCAGCTGCACCACCTCATACTCCAACCCCCGAAGCTGCTGCACCAACCGCCGAAGCTGCTGCACCACCAGCTGTCGCTGCTACCACAGCTGACGCATTCGTGGGATATGAAGAGGATGGTGAGAATGAGTATGAAGATGAGGATGAGTTCGACAAGTATGTCAAACAACCTGCTGGCCGTCCTCGGCATTACTACTGCAACGCTCAACCACTGGTACATAATGATGATCATGTTTCTAAGCTTAAGTTAAATATTCCACCTTTTGAGGGTAGATATAATCCTGATGCATATCTTACATGGGAATTGGAAGTAGATCAACGTATTGCATGTTTAAGATATCCTAAGAATATGCGTGTTAGTGCTGCTACTTGCGAGTTTACATATTTTGCTTAACTTTGGTGTCTAAATATTGTCACATAAATCATGCTAATATTCCTAATACTTAGACTGCTCTAAAAACTGCTATGCGTGTTCACTTTGTACCACCAACTTATCAATGCGATTTGCTAAATAAAATGACTCGTTTAGAACTAGGAAAAAATTATGTAGAAGAATATTATCAGGAATTACAAACTGGGATGGTTCGTGCTGGTATTGTTGAAAATACGGAACAAATGATGGCTCATTTCTTTCTTGGTTTAAATAAGGAGATTCAAAACATCTTAGACTATAAGGAATATCGTACCATTACTCGTTTGTTTCATCTTGCTTGCAAAGTTGAACGTGAAGTGCAGGATAGCCAACCACCATGGAGAAGGTCTAACAATTCTGCAGGTCGTACATCATCGTGGACGTCCTGACAATTAGCGCCTTTTTTGCGTGGTATGCCACAAACACCTACCACGTCCAAATCCTCCACGACTTCATCAAGAACACGTTCGACTGCTCCACCGCCATCATCCAATGGCCCTGCTCGTAGTTCTTCTTTTGTGCCTCCACAAGCAAGACGAAGGATATACAATGCTGCAAATGCTGGTGATATGGTCATATTGAGACGATGTGCACAACACAACATGTTATGATGGTGTGCGATGATGGTGAATACGATTTAGCAAGTGATTTTGATGAAGATACATTAGCTCTTATTGCTGCACATGATGGGGATAATTCTGATTCTGAAGAAGAGACAGAGGTAATGGGAGCTGAAACTGCTGATCAATACAAGAGCTTAGTTGCACAACATGTGTTGATTGTGCAATTGAGAAAATCAAAGCTTGATCAACGCCACAACCTGTTCCAAACATGAGGCATTGTTAAGGAAAGAGCTATATGGATCATTATTGATGGAGGAAGTTGTAATAATCTGGCTAGTGTTGACATGGTAGAAAACATTCCTCTCCCAACAAGACAATGCACACATTCATATTACATCCAATGGTTTGAGAGTTAACAAGAACGGTACGCGTGCATTTTACTATTGGTACATATTCTGATCTTGTTGATTGTGATGTTGTGCCCATGCAAGCTTGTTCTTTGCTACTTGGTAGACCTTGGCAATTTGATAGAGAATCTATTCATAATGGTAAAACTAATCACTATTCTCTTATGCATGATGGGAAGAAAATTGGTCTCAAACATATGACTCCTGAAATTTTTTTGAAAGATGATCTTGTTAGAGCTAGTAGAGCTAAAACTGAGGAGGAACACAAAAGTGAGAATCAGATTGTTGATGGCCCAAAATATATCGAGCTCGTTGGGGAACCCCAAGAGGAAGGTATGATGAGCACAGCAGCAAGTTTTCCCTCAGTACTAAACCAAGGTTATCAATCCAGTAGGAGCAAGGAAACACCCCAAAGGTGTAGCTAGCTGAACGTTGGCAGGGCGAACTACCGGTGCCAGCAGCAACGTGGAGACCTGCACAACATAACCACAGAACTCTGTCCCCAACTTGCGATGAGGTTGTCAATCTCACCGGTTTTGCTGAAAACAAAGGATTAAACGTATCGAATGGAAGGATGTAATAGTTTACAGAAAGTAAACACAAAGCAGTTAAACAATTTGTAGATTGTATGTAAAAGAAAAGGACCGGGATCCATAGTTCACTAGAGGTGGCTCTCCTTAAGATAGATAACATGATGGGTGAACAAATTACAGCGGGGCAAGTGACAAACACCGAGAAAGCAATACATGCATATACTAATCATCTTAACTCCTATGAGACTTGATTGGGCATTACAACATAATACATAGACCGCCATCCAACTGCATCTATGACTAATAATCCACCTTCAGGTTATCATCTGAACCCCCTCCAGTATTAAGTTGCAAGCAACAGATTATTGCTTTACGAATTGCGTGTAATGTAAACAATACGATTGTTCTATGAACAAAGGATTGTTGTTTTCTCCCTAGTAGCAACATCACATCTAGTACCTTAGAGATTTCTGTAACTTCTCCAGATTAGCAGAGGCATGAACCCACTATCGAGCATAAATACTAACTCTTGGAGTTGCTAGCATCTACTTGGCCAAGATAGCTACTAACAACGGAAAGCATGCAAGATCACAAATAACAAAGACATGATAGAATCAATAATCAATCTGAAATAGCATCTCAATATCCATCGGATCCCCGCAAACACAACATGCAGAATTACAAATAGATGATCTTGATCATGAACGGAGCTCACAAGATCTAAACATGAAAGCACAAAGGAGGAGAACCAGCTATGTAGCTACTACATGGATCCGTAGTCCAAGGATGAACTACTCACGCATCACACCGGAGGCTTGCATGGTGATGAAGAAGGCCTCCAGGGTGAATTCCCCCCTCCGACAGGGTGCCGGGAAGAGCTTAAGATCCCTCCCGATCTAGGGATGGAGATGACGACGGCTACAGACTCTTTCATGGATTTTTGATCGGGTAATTAGGGTTTTCGTCCCGAGGGTGTGAGCATGCGCCAAGTCAACCCAAACGAAACATCAAAGGAGAATACCACTATACTATGCTTTAATATGCTAAAACAACGCATGATTCATCCAAGGCACATTAAGCAATCTCGAGTGTTTATAACAAGTCATGCTACAACAAACAATACTAAGCATAAAGCCAAAACAATATCAAGTATGGCATGAAAAAACATAGGCCACAGTCAAAAACAAGCATCTCTTTACCACTTAAGCATGAGATTTCCTACTCTTTCCAAACCAAACCAAACTATTTGAAAACCAATGTATGAAAGAGGGGGTCAAACCAATTTATTCAGCAAACTAAGCAAACAAAAAACCAAAACGAAAACGAAAAAGAAGACGCTCCAAGAACAACACAAATGTGCATGAAACAATAAAAATAAAGCGTTTGGAAGAAACCTGGGATTTTTATAGATAAAGAAGGGGATTCCTTGGGCATCCCCAAGCTTTGACACTTGTAATTCTTGGATATTTCTTGGGGTGACACGCGTGGCATCCCCAAGCTTGAGGTTTAGTCCATCCTTCATCTCATTACTCATTCCTTCCATACACCTGAAATTTTTCCTTCATACAAAACTTCACACAATCTTTATTAGCAACATTAGTGCACTCAAGATAATAAGTCTTTTAAGTTCAGTTCTAACACCAATAAACTTCCATTAAAACACTAGCTACTGTATCACTTCCCTCAAAAAGCTCAATTCCCCAAAAGAACTCAAAAAGGAACCAACGAGAAGCAAATGCAGAAAATGGCAGAAATCTGTCAAAACAGACCAGCAGGTAAACACAAATTTTTTCGAAGACCTTCTATTGCTCAAATCAAAAAGTGTTGAACAAACAAAAGTTAGATAACAACCAGGGGAAGAAGCACAAACATTCACGCCTCAAAAGGACGGTCAGAGATTTTACACGAATTTTTACGGTGAAGCACAGAAATCTGTTTCGGGACAACAACTTTCCCAATCATTACTTCTCTCTCATTAGAGGTTGCTCTTGGCACAAAAAGCAAATAAAAAGGATAAGGAGCGGTTATTACTGAGATAATAACTTCCAAGAATCATCTAAAACTTTTGGGTTATCTCCCAATAAGTACTTTTCTTTAATGCCTTTAAGTTAGGCATAAGAAGCAAGAAAAAGAATCAAGTGTTCTCAAATGAAGAAGCATTAAAACAAAATTTTGTTTTCATAGGAGAGGCGAAATAAATCTTCTCTCTATTCTTAGGGAAGTGTTCTATACCTTTCTTGAGTGGGAGTTGATATTTAATGGTGCCTTATTTCATATCAATAATGGCACCAACAGTTCTAAGAAAACCCCAAAGTAATAGGACAAGAAGCATTGTATTAAACATCCAAAACATAGAAATCAATGGGGACATAGGCATTGTTAACCATAATAAGAACATCATTAATACTCCCCATGAGTTTCTTTTTAGCATTATCATCAAGTGGGACATTTAAATAACAATCTTCAAGTGGAGGCAAATCAAGCATATCATAAATCCTTTTAGGCATAATAGAAACATTACTATCAAGATCACATAAAGCTTTGAAATCAAAGTCAATCACTTTCATATTAATGATGGGTTCCCAACCATCTTCTTGTCTTATAGGAATAGAAGCTTTATGCTTCATCTTTTCTTCTTTAATCTTTACGAGAGCATTAGTAATGTGTTTTGTAAAGGCCATATTCATAGCACTAGCATTAGGACTTTTAGCAAGATTTTGTAGGAACTTAATAACTTCAGAGATATTGCAACCATCAAGATCAAAATGAAAATGATCATCTAAAGTTGTAGAGCTATTACTAGCCTCAACACTAGTGGTGGTGATAGTAGAAACACTAATGTTTCTAGCAATTTCATCTTCTCTTTCCCACTTAGCATGTAATTCAGCTAATAGTCTAACATTTTCATCAATTCTTACTTGTATAGCATTAGTAGCTGCAAAGGGATTATCATTAGTTTCAGGTTTAGCAACCATTTTATTAATCAATGAAGATTGAGCCTTAGACAAAGATGCTATATTTCTTTCAGCATTAGAGAGTTTTTCCTCAATAGTTTTATTGAAAGAAGTTTGTTTACTAATAAAGTCCTTAAGCATAACTTCAAGTTTAGAGGGTGCACTCCTATTACTGTTGTAGGAATTTCCATAAGCATTACCATTGTTGGGAGGATATGGCTTCTAATTGTTGTTACCAAAATTATTCCTATAAGCATTATTGCCAAAATTGTTATTTCTTATGAAGTACACATCAACTTGCTCTTCTTGAGCAACCAAAGAGGCTAAAGAAACATTATTTGGATCAATATGGGCTCTCCCATTCACAAGCATAGACATAATAACATCAATCTTATCACTCAAGGAGGAGGTTTCCTCAACAGAATTTACCTTCTTACCTTGTGGAGCTCTTTCAGTATGCCATTCAGAGTAATTAACCATCATATTATCAAGAAGCTTTGTTGCAGCACCCAAAGTAATGGTCATAAAGGTACCTCCAGCAGCAGAATCCAATAGGTTCCTTGAAGAGTTGTTCAATCCTGCATAAAAAGTTGCAGAAAGTAAACACAAAGCAGTAAACAGTTTGTAGGTTGTATGTAAAAGAAAGGACCGGGGTCCATAGTTCACTAGAGGTGGCTCTCCTTAAGATAGATAACATGCTGGGTGAACAAATTACAGCGGGGCAATTGACAAACATCGAGAAAGCATACAAGCATATACTAATCATCTTGACTCCTTTGAGACTTGATTGAGCATTACAACATTATACATAGACCGCCATCCAACTGCATCTATGACTAATAATCCACCTTCAGGTTATCATCCGAACCCCCTCCAGTATTAAGTTGCAAGCAACAGATTATTGCTTTACGAATTGTGTGTAATGTAAACAATACGATTGTTCTATGAACAAAGGATTGTTGTTTTCTCCCTAGTAGCAACAACACATCTAGTACCTTAGAGATTTCTGTCACTTCCCCAGATTACCAGAGGCATGAACCCACTATCGAGCATAAATACTAACTCTTGGAGTTGCTAGCATCTACTTGGCCAAGATAGCTACTAACAACGGAAAGGATGCAAGATCACAAATAACAAAGACATGATAGAATCAATAATAAATCTGAAATAGCATCTCAATATTCATCCGATCCCCGCAAACACAACATGCAGAATTACAAATAGATGATCTTGATCATGAACGGAGCTCACAAGATCTAAACATGAAAGGACAAAGGAGGAGAACCAGCCATCTAGCTACTACATGGACCCGTAGTTCAGAGATGAACTACCCACGCATCACACCGGAGGCTTGCATGATGATGAAGAAGGCCTCCAGGGTGAATTCCCCTCTCCAGCAGGGTGTCGGGAAGAGCTTCAGATCCCTCCCTATCTAGGGACAGAGACGACGGCGGCTATAGACTCTTTTGTGGATTTTTTGATCGGGGTACTTAGGGTTTTGGTCCCGATGGCAATATATAGGCGGAAGGAGAGGCCGAGGGGGTGCTGGGGTCGGCCAGACCACCCCCTGGAGCGGGCCAGGCCTGGCCACACGGCCAGGTGGTGTGGCCGGCCCCCAACCCTTCTCCGTCTCGTTTTCTGGCTTCAGATGTCTTCTGGAAAAATAGGCACTTTGGCTTTTGTCATGTCCAATTCCGAGAATATTCATATTCTGACTTTCCTGGAACCAAAAACAGCAGAAAACAGGCAGCTGGCACTGTGTCTCTTGTTAATAGGTTAGTCTAAGAAATCATATGAAAAGTACTCGAAAGTGTGGAAAAACACAAGAAAGTAGATAAAACCAAGCATGGAACATCAAAAATTATAGATACATTTGCAATGTATCAATCAACAGGCTTTAGCATTGGTGGACACTGAGAGCACAACTACATTTATCACCCCACAACTAGCTCAAAAGGCTGACTGTACATTGTCCCCCACAACAAAGGACAAAGTCCAAGTAGAAAATGGTGGAACACTATGGACATAATGATGAGGATATATACATGGATTATGATGATTCTGACTGCCTGAACTGGAAGGAAATATTGAGTCAAATCAACAATGACTATCAGGTTAATTTATTCCTAATTGAACCTGATGTTTTATTTAATGAGAACTTTATACTACCTAAGTCTATGCATCTTTGTATGATCAGGTTTATTGATAACACAAGCATTGCGCGAGGAGGAGGAGAGTTGCAGCAAGAAGGACAAGCGCTGATTTCCAATATCAACAAGTGCGCGAGGGAGGAGCGAGAGGCATGCGCACTAGGAGGCAATGAGAAAATCACGTATGAGCAAGAGTGAGAGATGGCACACCAAGAATTACATGTTTGAGGTGTTCCACGATGTTTGGACTGCGTGTCAATAACGCCGAACCCATATATAGGTCGGTATGTATCAGTTTGAGTCGAACCGAGTCAGTTTGAGCCAAGTTATGGCTGTTTTTAGGCCCGTTTAGAGGGGAGGACGCCCCAACCCTCATATAAACCTCCGTAGCCGTCACAAGTTAGGGTTTAGACCACATTAAAATATTTTGGAGTTGTTTCTTTCATAGAACCTCTGAAATTACCCTGTGTTCGAATCTGCCAACTATAATTGAGTGTGATCTGTTGTTCCATTGGGAATTAGTAGATTGCATATTACCGTTCGTGGTCACGGCTCCGTACGCAAGAGTGTGGTGTTGTGAATATCCTACAAGGTTCGAGATCTGTTGCGCTGGCATCAGGGATGGAGCAGGAGAGATCATAGCTACGCACTAGTTATCTATCATCCACCATCATCATCGCCATCCGCTTACTGAGAAGATCGGGCCACCCCATATCATCTTGGTATCAGAGCGCTGGGTTTACTCGGTGAGCAATATCATCTTGGTATCAGAGTTCCAGTGTTGCCTCGGTAAGCATCCACAAATCCATCCATAGATTAGTTGTTTTTGTCCTATACAGAAAAATCCACACAAAAATATTAGAGTTCATAGTTCATTGCCATAGCTTAGATAACACTATTCGCGAGTTCTAGTTGCTGATCGTAATCCTTTTGTGTAGCCTTTCTTCTAAATCTAAGTCGGAGTTTTTGTCTAGTTTTCATCTGTTTTTGATCCGTTGTCGGAGTCCCTAGACTATTTCTAGACTGTTCGTCGTGTTCTTGAGTCTTAGATCTAGTAGATCTGTTTTCTTTTAGTCTCAGGTTGTAGATCCGTTTAAAAAAAGGAGAAAAAAAAGCAAACCGATTGGATCTAGACTTGTACTGAGTTTGCTTCACGTTGAAGGCAAAAAAAAATCGGCTCGTTGCCTCACGCCTGACCGTAGACGCGTATGTGCTGCAGCGTGAAAAAAAAATTCCGAAATTTTTTTTTCGGACCGTCGCTGTACTACAAACAGGTCTGTCCTCATACGAGAAATTTTTGTCTGCCGACATCCTGCCGCGGCAGGATTTTATGCCGTTTTTCTGCCGTGGCAGAGACCAATTTTCAGGTCAATTTTTTTTCTTTTTTGTTTATTTTTTTACTGAGTCCACATAGCGTACCTATCCTTGTGAGCCTTAGTAAACCATTCTTTGTGTCTAAAACTATCCTACGAGACTAGCGTGCTTAGTGCTCTGTGGGCTGCTCAGTTTAGCAATCTTGTGCCCGTTTCGTTGAGACATTGCTAGCGTCTCTCCTTGTGCATTGCAACACGAGCGTTCCTCCGACATACCTCACTTTTTTGAGCTCATTTTCATAGTTGCAATTGCCCCATTTATCTCCACCGTGTGTGTTTCCGTGGGTCTTTGTCATACGATCAGCACTAGGACTTGTTTGCGGTGTAGTTAGGATACCATACCTACAGCTCCACCATAAATATCTTGTGTGCCCTGTGATCGTTCTCTATACCTTTGATATTCACTTCATCACATTAGTGCATCAGTTTTTGATTTCGTTTGGTAGAGCATCTCTATTCACTTTGGAACGGTAAGATCTCCTTTCTTATTAGTTGTGAGTGAGCTGTGAGAGTTCCACCATACAGATTTTGATTTTTACACTAATGTACTAATCATGACTTCTACTAGTGTTGATGTGATGCAGAAATCAGATGATGTTTACCATGACTATTTAGCTATTGTGGTTGGCTTGGCATATGATCCAACTACAATCAAGTGGCGATTGGAAAGTTCCGCCACACCCGCAGAATATCAGATTTGGGAAATTGATATGGGATTTGGTTTTGCGCGATGTCATACTTTCGATAGCAAGTTTAATGGTCATATAGAATACATTCTTGCTCACCGACGTGTGGATGAAGAGGTAGCTCGTTGGTGGAAGGACGCAAGGATTGTGTATGGTGTCATGGGTAAAAAAATCCTTTGGGAAGACTTCAAGCAATTTCTACGTTCTATGTTTTTGAACAACTGCAAATGGCCTCTTCCAGAAATTTTGAGAGTGGACACTAATGAGAAATGTGAGTTGTCTACTAACGTAATCATGTCTACTCCTAGTATTGTATCTTGTGATGTGCAGGTTGCTTTTGAAGAAAGGGAGCCGCCTATTTTACAACCTGCATCACACGATCTGGTATTGTTACTTGAGGAGGATGTCGTAGTACCTACTACAGCTGAGAAGTTTGTTAATGACATTGGTACTGATTTGGAGCTTCAGGCAACATGTGCGACATATTGTGAGTCTATTCCTTTACTGAAGCCTCCTTGTGATTTGCCTTGCACTACTGTTTCAGCACCATGTGATAGTTTACCAAATTCAAATTTTGATCATGTGGTACTGATAACACATAAGAAAATACTTGCTCGAATACCACCTGCTGATATTGTGTATTCCATCATGCTAAATGAACCTATGAGTATGAGTTGTGCTATGGATAAGATTTTTGAAATTTCATTTCTGAATTCTAGCACATATTCTCCTTAGTTTCACTTTCAATCTGATTGGTGAATATAGCATGCATGAAAATTTTCTTGTGGATCACATATGCATTACTTGTGATAGAATTGCTGAACTGAAACATGCTGTTTTCAGCCATACATCACAAAATGTTTGCTATGGGACAATAGCCCATGTTCCAGATATTATGGAAATACATTCTAGTCTAGTTGATATATTGCAACCAACACAAGTAATTTTACCTATGTTGGATTGTTCTAATCTAGTTGATCTTGTTCACAAATTTGATCATAGATCTTCTTTGAGAAAACTGAATTTAATATTGAAGAACATGACTATCTATTTAGTTGTTTTTCACCATGATCATGATTCTTTGTACTTCACTTATACCTGCAATTTAAGTTGCTTGATGTATACTGGACATACTTTTCATGTGAACAACAATAATACAACATGTTATATATACATATACTTTGCGTACACGTTGTTCTTTTTGTTTCTCCCACTTTCAGCTTACCCAAAACCGAGGACGGATTTTCATGAAGAAAGGGAGGATGATGAGGATATATACATGGATTATGATGATTCTGACTGCTTGAACTGGAAGGAAATATT
The DNA here is from genome assembly GCA_910589775.1 of Avena eriantha. NCBI lineage: Eukaryota > Viridiplantae > Streptophyta > Magnoliopsida > Poales > Poaceae > Avena > Avena eriantha. The sequence continues at coordinate 376,240,604 of OU342742.1, read as the reverse complement.
GAGTCAAATCAATAATGACTATCAGGTTAATTTATTCCTAATTGAACCTGATGTTTTATTTAATGAGAACTTTATACTACCTAAGTCTATGCATCTTTGTATGATCAGGTTTATTGATAACACAAGCATTGCGCGAGGAGGAGGAGAGTTGCAGCAAGAAGGACAAGCGCTGATTTCCAATATCAACAAGTGCGCGAGGGAGGAGCGAGAGGCATGCGCACTAGGAGGCAATGAGAAAATCACGTATGAGCAAGAGTGAGAGATGGCACACCAAGAATTACATGTTTGAGGTGTTCCACGATGTTTGGACTGCGTGCCAATAACGCCGAACCCATATATAGGTCGGTATGTATCAGTTTGAGTCGAACCGAGTCAGTTTGGGCCAAGTTATGGCTGTTTTTAGGCCCGTTTAGAGGGGAGGACGCCCCAGCCCTCATATAAACCTCCGTAGCCGTCACAAGTTAGGGTTTAGACCACGCTAAAATATTTTGGAGTTGTTTCTTTCATAGAACCTCTAGAATTACCCTGTGTTCGAATCTGCCAACTATAATTGAGTGTGATCTGTTGTTCCATTGGGAATTAGTAGATTGCATACTACCGTTCGTGGTCACGGCTGCGTGCGCAAGAGTGTGGTGTTGTGAATATCCTACAAGGTTCGAGATCTGTTGCGCTGGCATTAGGGATCGAGTGGGAGAGATCATAGCTACGCACTAGATATCTATCATCCACCATCATCATCGCCATCCGCTTACTGAGAAGATCGGGCCACCCCATATCACATAATTTACTTGCAAGCAATTTCCTTATAGTATCCAAGGAGTCCCTTTCACTTCTGATTTCAAAGTCCTCCAACTTGCAAGCTATGATGTTATTCTGGGAGCAGACTAGATATATGAACATAGTCCAGGTGAACTGAATCTGAAAGCCCTCATATTGAAAATCCAGCACAAGAATGAAACAATTACATTTGTTGATACAAGCTTACCAACAACCTCTGAGATTCTTCACACTATCAACATGGAAAAAATTCTTAAAGATTCCATTTGTGGTGCCCTATTGCTCATTCGACATCTAGTCAAAGAAGAGCAAGAACAAGATGAACCACCTCAGGTTATACAAGATCTATTGGAGGAATTCAAAGATATATTTGAACAACCTACTGTCCTACCACCTAAAAGAGCTTGTGACCATGTCATCTCATTGGAAAAGTATGTTAAGATTATAAATCAAAGACCATACAGAATTCCCCGTCATCAGAAAAATATAATGGAAAAGCTAGTAGCTGACTTGCTGAAGACAAAGTTCATTAGACTCAGTAACAACTCCTATTCCTCTCTAGCACTAATTATCAAGAAGAAGGATTTTGATTGGAGACTATGTATTGATTTCAGGAAGATCAATCCACAGACCATTAAGAACAAATTCCCCATATCTGTGATAGAGGACCTACTAGATGAACTATGTGGAGCACAGATATTTTCCAAGATTGACCTCAGAGTGGATACCATCAAATAAGGAAGGAAGAGGATATTGATAAAACAACCTTCATCACACACCAAGGACACTATGAATATGTGGTCATGCCATTTGGCTTAACAAATGCACCAGCTACCTTTCGGAAATTGATGAACTCTGTCTTCGAACCATTCTTGAGGAAATTTGCTTTGGTATTCTTTGATGACATATTGATTTACAGTAAAAAAAATTATGAACATCAAGAAACCTGAAAGAAGTATTCTCCAAATTAAGGGAACATAAGTTGTTTGCCAAGAGAAAAAGTGTACATTTGCACAAGAGAAGGTAGAATACTTGGGCCATGTGATCATTGGCCAAGGTGTAGGCACCGATCCAACAAAAATTGAGGTAACCGTCAAATGGCCAGTGCCATCAAACATTACTGAAATCAGAAGCTTCCTGGGTTTGGCTGGGCACTGTAGAAGATTCATCTAGGGTTATGGAATAATCTGCATACCACTATTCAATGCACTAAAGAAGGACAATTTCCATTGGTCTGAAGACCAAACAAAATCTTTCCAAGACATCAAACAAAAGATGACACAAGCTCCTGTCCTAACATTACCAGACTTCTCCAAACCATTCATCCTGGAAACAGACGCTAGTGGTTATGGTATTGGAGCCATCCTACTGCAGCAAGGCAAACCAATCTCTTTCATCAGCAAAGCAATTGGTCCCAAAGCAGCAGCTTTGCCCACCTATGACAAGGAGGCAATGGCCATCATAGAAGCCTTCAAAAATATGGAAGCATTACTTTGCAGCAAGTTTCTCTAATCATCAGAACTAATCAGCAAAGCCTTAAGCACATTCAAGAACAAAGGTTAACAGAAGGAGTGCAGCATAAATTGATGATCAAACTGCTGGGGTATAAATATATGCTGGACTATAAAAAGGGCAAATAAAATAGAGTTGCAGATGCACTCCCAAGAGTTAAATATAATCTATTGAATCTGTTCTCTAGCACTGCCATCCCTGTATGGATACAAGAGGTCACAAAAAGCTACAAGCAGGACAACAAATGTTAGGAGATTATTACAAAATTACTTCTTGATGTGAATGCAGTACCGAATTTCACATTGATAAGTGGAGTACTGAGATATAAACACAAAATTTATATTGGCACTGGGAATGACCTTAGAGCAAAAATCCCGCAGCCCATGCATTCTTCAGAGTTGGGTGGTCACTCAGGGGAGAGAGATACTTACCAAAGAATCGAACTCTTGTTTGCTTGGCCTCGAATGAAAGCTGAAGTACAGAACTTGGTCAAAGAATGTCTAGTCTGCCAGATAAATAAAGCTGAACACACTCAGTATCCAGGATTATTACAACCCCACCTTGTCCCTGATTTTGCTTGGACACATGTTAGCATGGATTTCCTGGAAGGACTACTTGTGTCTGAACACAAGGACATGATTTTGGTGGTGGTGGATATATTTACAAAATATGCCCATTTCATATCAATGAAGCACCCTATCACTGTCAAAACAGTAGCTAGGTCCTTTACAGATCATGTGTTCAAACATCATGGACTCCCAACCGTAATAGTGACAGACATGGACAGAATATTCACTAGCAACCTGTGGCAAAGTGATGACCCACAAGTATAGGGGGTGTATCGTAGTATTTTTGATAAGTAAGAGTGTCGAACCCAACGAGGAGTAGAAGGTGTTGATGAGTGGTATGGATCCGGAATTCTCTACAAATACTTAGCAAACAGATTTTTAGGGGTTTTTGATAATGCAAGTAAATAAAGTGCGAGTAAATAACAGACAATATGAATAAATGTAGCAAGTGTCCCAATCCTTTCTTTAGCAAAGGACAAGCCGGTTGTATTACTTAAGATGACCAAATGTTCTCGAAGACACATGGGAATATCGTTAAGTGCTTTCGCTTCATATAGTTGATTAATCTTCTTTAGTTTGCTAAGTGTTGTGTGGGTGAACCTGTGCTAATGTACCGACCTTCCTAGGACTAATACATACTTGTGATTATACCCCTTGCTAGCATCCGCAAGTACAAGAAAGTAATTAAGATAAACATCTAACCACAACTTTAAACTCTAAGACCCTGACATCCCTTGTGCAAAGGTTTCCTAACGGGGGTTCAAGTTTCTGTCACTCTGGCAACCCCTACGATTAGTAGCCAAATACACAATGCATTCGCCTAGGCCCATATAGGTGAAGTGTCATGTAGTCGACGTTGACATGCCACCACTAGAAGAAATACACCACAACTTAAATATCAAACCATCGAATCTTTCTCAACACAATTTCACTACTAACAACATGACTTCTCCCATGTCCTCAAGAACTAAATGAACTACTCACAAGACATCATATGGATCAAGATCACAGATGAAATAATGATATATAACAATCTAAACATAACAATAATTCAATGGTTCCACTCAATAGCATCAACTACAAGGAGTAATCAATGCCGGGAAAGTTTCCCCTAAGAACTATGCAAGATTCAACCCAATTGTTACAGCGGTATGAAGTGGTGATGATGGTGGTGGTGGAGATGATGGTGGTGATGATCGTGATGATGATCCCGATGAAGTCCAGCTTGATGGTGGTGTTGATGGCGACAATCTCCCCTCTCCGGGAAGGAATTCCCCCGGCAGAATTCTGTCTGCCGGAGAGATCTTTCTCTCTCGATGGTTTCCGCCCCGCAGAGGGTTTTGTGGGGATAATATACGCCAAAGGGGAGAGCCTGAAGTGGGCCAGGGTGGCCACACCACCTGCTGGCGCGGCCTAGGGCTGCCCGCGCCATGGGGTGGTGTGGGGCCCCTGTGGCCCATCTCCACTCCCCCTTCTGGCATCCTTCGTCTTCTGGAAAAATAGAATTTTCCATGTATTTTCCCGGATATTCTGATCTTCGTGAATTTCTACTCCAAACAGCACCTTTTCCTTCAGAATCTTGACTGCAGCGGTCCATGCTCCAAAAGTCATCAACCATGCAAAAATAGATAAAATATCATAAGTATCATCTCTTAATATGAAATATATCAATGAATAATAGTAAATTATGATATAGAATAGTGATGCAAAATGGACGTATCACAAAGCTTGTTTACTGCATTAGGAGTCAAATTACATTTCAACACATCTTATCACCCTCAAACAAATGGCCAAACAGAGAGAGTTAACCAATGCCTTGAAAATTATTTGAGAAACATGGCATTTCTCCAACCAACCAAATGGCACAGCTGGCTCTCAATGGCTGAATGGTGGTACATTACAAGCTTTCATACATCACTCAAGATGACACCATTCCAAGCACTGTATGGTAGACCCCCAACTCTTATTGCTAAAATGATGCTGCCAGCTAAGGATGCAACTGATATATTCTTACCTGACCAACAAAGGGAGCTTATTGCAAAGGAAATCAAGCAAAACCTGGTCAAAGCACAAGAAAGAATGAAGCATTTTGCTGATAACAATAGAGTAGAAAGACAATTTGAGGTAGGAGACATGGTATACATCAAATTACATCCCTACAGGCGTACTTCACTCAGCATACATCATTGCTTGAAGTTACATTCTTAGTATTATGGACCATTGAAAGTGCTGGCTAAAGTAGGTAACACCTCATATAAGCTACTACTACCAAGTGACTGCAAATTGCATCACACCTTTCATGTCAGCCAGCTCAAGAAACATATAGGTCCAACAGCTGTTCCAAATCCTTCTCTGCCTCTTCTTGATGATCAAGGCAATATTTTGGTTGCCCCTGAAGCTATACTTGAGAGAAAGTTGATTCCTAGACTTCAAGGGGACATAAGCATTCCAGTAGTCTGTTGGCTAATTAAATGGGTCAATCTGCCAGTTGAAGCAGCAACTTGGGAGGATGCCAGTTTAATTCAGAAGGTTTTCCCGTCATTCACGCCTTGAGGACAAGTCAGCTCTTCAGAAGGGGGAATTGTCAGGCATCGAGACGATTGGCGCCAAGTACTTCTCTGGAGAACCGTCGAGGGGCATCCTGCGGCTGTAAGCTTGTTAGGTGTCGCTGTATGAACCAGCTGGGTTAGATTTACACCTGTATCTCGCTTACCTGCCCTCTTATTTGTCTTATTCTCCCTAATGCTATTTAGCCGGTATTCCTCTAGGATCCAGACATGATTATTGTAATTTGGGGTAAACCCTAGCCGCCTCTGTAGAGGATTGGCTATATATCTCTTAGTACCAAAGCAATTGATCTCTGAATCTCTGTGTTATTTTGAGTTTCCTGAAATTCAGTCTTCACTCCCTGTAATTCCTAGTTCAGGCCTGTCATGCGTGCGCGCCTAGCCACGTGCAAGAGAGGGGAGGAAGAGAAACATGAAGAGGGCTCGGGTTGGTTCAGAGATGGGTTCCGGGGTGTCCCTGGTTTCAGAGTACAGGCACAACCAGGTTTAGGATTGCTTTTCTGATCAGTTGCAGATGGAACGATCATCTAGCTATGTTGTTAATCAACTTGCACCAAGCAATGATCAGGTAGGCCACCATGTAGATATCTAGGCTGACGTTGGCCACGGTTTGGCTAGGAAAGAAATAGTGTGGTTGAATGTAGGGCGCATACATGAATAGATAGAGGCCTAGGTGTAAGTGCGTGTGTGTAGAGAGATACACACACTAGTATAGAACGTGAGGGTTGTGTGTGTACGTGTAACATGCACACACGATCACATACACACACGACTAGATTTTTAGATTAATGTATGTGTGTGTAGGTTTGGGTAGAGAGGTAGCTAGATTAGCTAGGTTGATTAAGTTGAAGTGATCCAAATCAAAAACCAAAGATCAAAAGAAGCTTGGATCCACACACACAAATAAGACTAGAAATAAGAGGGTTGGTAGGTTGTCGTTATTGCATGTAACATGCAATATATATGTACCTTTGCATGCATGTGGGCCTATTTTGTGAATTCAAAATAGGTACATGTGTGAGAGGGAAGGATTTGCCAAAATAAAAGATGCAAATAAAACCAAGATTTTGAGAATGGACATGTTTACATGGCATGTTTGGATTGGTTTGGATCATACCACATGTAACCATGTGTAAGAGAAAGATCATCCATACTAAATCTATGTGGCTAATTTAAATGTCCAAAAAGAAAATACAAAGGCCCACATATAAAAATATGGTAGAGTTGAAGATAGGTATCAAATGAAGGGTGATATGTGACAAGTTAGTAGAGATGGAAGGAGAAGTAAAAGATATGCACTCAACTCTTGTTGGGCATTTAACATATATCAAAAGCCAAATACAATATATCAAGAAGCAAATAAATAATAAGGCAAATGCAATATGAGGAGAAGAACCAGATGGAAAAGGGTTTTAATATGATGCTCAAATGCAATATGGCATGGTGACATGAGCATGATATTATGATGATGCAATTAATGACAAGTATATGATAGCATTAATCTTTATTTATTAGGTAGCATTACAATGTTAGACAAATGGGATGCTACAAACATGCAAAGAATACATTAATAACATTTATATCTTGCATATAACTGAGCTAGACAATTCCAATTCATTAATTTCTGCCAATTATATTATGGATTCTCTTTCAATATTTTCCTCTCTTTCAGAAGAGTCACCCATTATCAACAGTGCCACTAATCACATGGTACTTGGTTCAAGTGTGTTAGTCAAACACTAATACCCTTAAACTTACACTTTGAAGTGGATCATAATCATCACATGATTTTTGTTATTTTGGATTCATTTATTAGTGATCTTTCACTATAGTAAACAATTTACCTATACTTCTTATTCATCCTATTGTTAGAAATGATGCCCTGCTAGAGGCTCACATTCCGCCTTGTATTTGTAACCCAGTATCTAGCTTAGAGCTAGTTGTATGTGTCACTGCAATTGTTGCAGGTGAAGAACCATATACTTGTATCTAGCTCTAGCCAGTTTATCCTTAGTCGTTTTACGTTGGGAGGAAAACTCACTACCGAGACTAATTTGTAAGTCGGAAGATGATAATATTTCACGTGTCATGAGCATAGAGATGCTATCCGCCTTGCATTGGCTAGTCGGGAGAGGTATGATAGTCGGACCAATCCAAAGGTTGGTAGGGCATGAGAACACCGTCATACGCTCCAACTAACTCAATGGAATCCTTGGACCTAAGGGGATCACATGATCCGTGTTGTGGAAAAGCCAGTTTTGAATCCATCTAATGCTCATCGTAACCGGGAGTCATAAGGATGGTCTTGGGCTGACACCGAAGCAAGATGCGTGACGTGGATCAGTCAACACGGGATTTGCCCCTCCATCTCGGAGAGATATTCTCTGGGACCTCTTGTGTGATATGATTTAGAAGCATGTCCATGCCCTACTCAATCAAGTGTTGATCGAGGTAGTCCAACTTAGTGAAGCCGGAGGGAATTAGTTATCACTGCAATAAGAAGAGAGTTAAACTGACACTGGGATGACGGAATCTCCCCTGCAGTTTATGATGGGGATATGCCAATCGGGGTATGCCATACCTCCACTACTGGTCCCTCCACTTCGACGGATCAAAGAATGCGGACGGCGCCGGGGTGGGGATAATCCTCAACTCCCCCAAGGGCGACAAACTCTGATACATGTTGTAGCTCAACTTCACGCCCTGCACCAACAACATGCCCGAATACGAGGCCCTCCTCCACGGCATATGAGCCACCAAGGAGACGAACATCAATAGCCTCAGGTTCTACGACGACTCCGACCTCGTCGCCGCACAAGTCGTTGGCACCTGCGACGCCGTCGCCCCCCAACATGATAGCATATTGCCAAGGGGTGGACTAGCTGGGGGGCTACTTCGCTGGCCACTACCTCGAATGGATCGACCGACACAAGAATGAGGAGGCCGACGCACTCTCGCGCATAGGGTTGTCCCGCTAGACACCACCTTTAGGCGTCTTCCTCGACATCATCGGCATGCCGTCAGTCTCCCCCAAAAGGAGATTGACATCAGAATACCACTACAACCCGAATCCGCTCTGGTCGCCATGATCACGGAGCCCAGCGACTGGAAAGCTCCCTACGTCACCTACCTCGAGCACAAGATCTTGCCCACGAGAATGAGGCACGGATGATCGTGCGCTGCTGCAAGTCCTTTGTCATCATCAACGGCGAGCTCCACAAGTGCAGCGTGATAAGCATGTTCTAGCGTTGCATACAACCAGAAGAAGGACGCAAGATCCTACAAGACAACAACGTTGACGACTGTGGCCATCACGCTGCTGCAAGGTCGCTAGTCGCCAAGGCCTTGTGCCACGACTTCTACTGGCTCATCGCACACACCTATGCCACCGGCATAGTCCATCGCTGCGTCGGGTGCCAGAAGTACGCCAACCAGACGCACATCCCTGGTTTAGCCCTCAAGACTATCCCCATCACATGGCCATTCGTCGTCTGGGGCATCGAAATGGTGGGGCGATTCAAAACCACTCCATCAGGATACACCTACCTCCTGGTAGTAGTCAACAAATTCACCTAGTGGGTCGAGGTGAAGCCGATGAAGAAATGTGATGGAAAGACCGCCACAAAGTTCCTCTGTGAGCTGATTTACCGGTACGGCTACCCGCACAATATCATCACGGACAATGGCACCAACTTCGCCAAGGGCGCCATGGCTGATTTCTGCGAGGAGCACAACATCCGACTCGACCTTTCCTCAGTCTCCCATATGGAGTCGAATGGCCAAGTAGTGCGCGCTAACCAAAGCGTCCTCCATGGCCTCAAGCCAATACTATAGGTTCCTATCGAATGAACCCCGGGATGTTGGGTCGAAGAGCTCCCCTCTGTGCTATGGGGCATTTGCACCTCTATCAACCGATCGACAGGGTTCACCCACTTCTTCATGGTGTACGGCGTCGAGGCCATCATGCCGACCAACCTGGAAGACGACTCGCCTCGAGTTGTCAACTATGCGGAAGAAGACAACGAGGTCGCCCATCAAAACGGGGTCGACATGCTCGATGAAGCTCGCGACCTAGCTCGCTCTCGCACCGCCATCTACCAGCAAGGTCTCCGCCGCTACCACGGCTGGCAAGTCCGAACTCGCACCTTCTAGGAGGGCGACTTCGTCCTGCGACTCATTCAGGACAAGAAGGGCATGCACAAGCTATCTCCCCCGTGGGAGGGGCTATTCTCCATAGGGAGAGTCCTAGGCAACAACACCTACTACCTAATCGACATACGAGGCGATGGCCAAGTCGACCTCGAGCGGCCATGGAACATGAATCTCCTCTGAAAGTTCTATAGATAGGACTAAAACTTGTAGTCAGCTGCCACATGATGAAATAAAAAAAATGTTCGCACAAATAGTGCCCACTCACCATTTCTTGTGCCAATTGCACTCGTACATCTAGCAAAACGCTAAAAACGGTAGTCAACACTTGGTTGAGAGACCGACACGGCTAAGTAGTGTAGTTCAAGGGCCCTGATAATATTTAGGCCTTGCACCGTCCACGAAAATGAAAACCCGGAGCTGCCATCAGAGTCGCCTTGCTCGACTGGCTCTATTAGCCAAGACGGCCGATCGCGTTGCCCACAGCGCCTTGTCCTACGCATTATCGTGCAAAGCGACTCGAACGGTTAAGTACCACGCTTGGGGACTCGTCTAAAACGACCCTCACGTGGCTTGGGAATACACGAAGTATGAGAGCATGTCATGGACTCGCCACGTGACTGGCTTTCCAAGTTAGGAGGAGAGACGTGTCACAAACAACGCACCACGTCCTTACCTACCATGGGCATGCGACTCGAACGGTTAAGTATCACGCTCAGGGACTCGCCCAGCCGAACCCATTCTCATTCAAGGAAAACACCAAGTACAGAGCACCCCTTGGGGTTACCAAGCGACTGGCTCCACGAGCCACGGCGAGTCGGCCTAAGCTACACAAACAGTTCTAAATATACACCACCAGCGCCAAAGCACATGCGCACAACTAACCCCTACCAGCAAATACGCTCGGGGACTCATACGACCCAAACAAATAAAATATGAAAGCTCATATGAGTCAATTGATATATCCACAAAGCGACAAAATACATTGTTCACCACCAAAATAATTTACAAAAGGCCAATCCTCAAACTTATGCTTCAAATCAATTCTTCATTCTACAGGCTTTGATGAAGAGGCACTAACATAGGTATGATTACTCGGATGCTTAAGATTTACTACCCTATACTGGGTAAAAGGCTTCCAGCCCATGAAGATTTCAGATGATAGCCCAAAGAAGCAGCCGACAAAGACTTTGATTGTATTAGGAAAGAGACTATGAACCGACATTGTGTTGGTATTGTAATTACGTGTATGTAAAACCTATCCGCATACAGCTTTGAGACCTGACTTATTATATATAGGACTTGAGAAGTCCAAGCGAGGGTACCGAAAAACTCCCAGACAACTTATAATAGTGCGATTTCCAAATATTCAGGCGACTTTGACTCCATTGTTTTCCTGACATCTGACAAAATCCCCAGCGTTCTCTTTTTCGCGAAACCCTAAGTCCTTCACCATGGACATTGCCGAGGTCACCCCTTGTCAATTTGCCGAATCAGGTCCTCAAACAACTCCACCATGCAAAGCAAGCCCGGAAAATTTAGAACCCGAAGAAAGCAGCAAAAACGTTGCTTCGAAAAAAGGATGGCAAAGATCTACCCAGAACTACAACCTCAGAATATTACCAGTACATCCTTTGGGCCAGAAGACCACGTCATCAGCCCACGCATAACACGCCACCAAGTGTGCATGGTCAACAGGAATACCTCAACACCACGTGACTCTAACGGTAATCCTATCCTCGACCCCAATGATATTTTATCGGATGACAATGCAGGAAATCACAGCAATGAAGGGGACCATGGAAACAAAGGACAAACAGCGGATAACCACATAGTCCAAGGAAGGGGTGGAGAACCGCATGGAGGAGAGAGGCAAGCTCTTTGGTTACCAGCAACGGCATGGCAAAAAGTAAGGGAAGCAATCCCGGGAGCAGTTCCGATGACAGCGGACGCTTCACATGAGGATCTATTAGCATAGCAATATCTGCTTCATCACAAGAAGAGAGACCTACTCAGGATGCAGAGGCAACTCGACGAAAGAAAGAGATTAGCCGACGAATCCAGCTTACGACGGGCACAGTTAAGTTCTACCCGAGGATCAGGGAGCGTAACAGGAGGAGCACCGCCAAGAAGGGGAACATCTCGACTGCAGAATATCCCCGAAGCAGAAAGAAGTGGACTCATCCGAGATCTCGATCTATCGTTCATGTCAATTACCAAGCAAGAAACATCAAGGCAAAAATGGCCCAAGCAGCCATTGTGGCCGCGGAAACATATCTAATCACAACTCAGCCCACACCCGACGATCCCCGTGTAGACCTCCACCGCTCCGCCCTGATGAACCTTGGCATGGTGGGAGCCTCTCTCGCGGAAGCAGAGCAAGGAACCATGCAACAGCTCGATAGATCCCCACGCCGTCGCAGCAGCCCTCGGCAAGTAGGACACACCCGACGATCTTAATCGCCACACTAGACACACCTCGTAGGACCCGAGCCGCGAAGCAACATAAGAAATTACAACACACAACACAGGAACGATGGATCAAGAGATGAAAACTGCAGCCGACGATACCATGATGGATATAACAAACATGATTACAAGCTATGCGGGGCCAGCTATTTCACTCAGCGGATTCGTAAAATCTCAGTACCCAAGGACTTCAAACTTCCGCACAACCGCCACAAGTACGATGGACTCCAAGAACCCGAAGCATGGTTATCAGATTATCTGGCCACTTTCAAGTTACAAGGCGGCTCCACAACTACCGCAATGCAATTCTTACAACTACACCTCACCGACGCCGCAAGATCATGGCTCTGACAGTTACCCAAAGATTCCATCGGCAGTTGGAACGACCTGGAAGATAAGTTCATCCGGCACTTTGATACGTCATAAACTTATCTATAATTTTTGATGTTCCATGCTTGTTTTATATCTACTTTTATATGTTTTGTCCATACTTTGGAGTATTTTTACACATTTTCTGGAACTAACCTATTAACAAGATGCCACAGTGCCAGTTGCCTATTTTCTGCTGTTTTTTGTTTCAGAAAAGCTAGTAAGGAAATATTCTCCGAATTGGACTGGACAAAAGCCAAAGTCAATATTTTACTTGAAGCAACACGGAGTTCGGAGGAGAGACGAAGAGGGGCACCAGGGCGGCCACACCCTAGGGTGGCGCGGCCAGCCCTAGGCACACCGCCACCTGGTGTGGCCCCCTGGTACTCCACCGACCTAGCCCTTCCGCCTATAAAAGCCTCCCGAGATGAAAACCCTAAGTACCCGAACAAAATTCCATGAAAGAGTCTGTAGCCGCCGTCATCTCCATCCCTCGATCGAGAAGGATCTGAAGCTCTTCCCGACACCCTGCCGGGGGGGGGGGGGGGAGAGATCACCCTAGAGGTCTTCTTCATCACCATGCCTGCCAACTGTGTGATGCGTGAGTAGTTCATCCCTAGACTACGGGTCCATGTAGTAGTTAGATGGTTGGTTCTCCTCCTTTGTGCTATCATGTTTAGATCTTGTGAGCTCCGTTCATGATCAAGATCATCTATTTGTAATCCTACATGTTGTGTTTGCAGGGATCCGATGGATATTGAGATGCTATTTCAGATTTATTATTGATTCTATCATGTCTATGTTATTTGTGATCTTGCATGCTTTCCGTTGTTAGTAGCTATCTTGGCCAAGTAGATGCTAGCAACTCCAAGAGGGAGTATTTATGCTCGATAGTGGGTTCATGCCTCTAGTAATCTGGGGAAGTGACAGGAATCTCTAAGGTACTAGATGTGATGTTGCTACTAGGGAGAAAACATCAATCCTTTGTCCATGGGACAATCGTATTATTTACTTTACACACTTTGCTTAATGCAATTATCTGTTGCTTGTAACTTAATACTAGAGGGGGTTCGGATGGTAACCTGAATGTCGATTATTAGTCATAGGTGCAGTTGGATTATGGTATGTATATAATGTTGTAATTCCCAATCAAATCTCATAGGAGTCAAGATGATTAGTATATGCATGATGCTTTCTCCGTGTCTGTCAATTGCCCCGCTGTAATTTGTTCACCCAACATGTCATCTATCTTAAGGAGAATCACCTCTAGTGAACTATGGACCCCGGTCCATTCTTTTACCATCAATCTACCATCTACTATTTACTGTTTACTTTCTACTAGAAATTACTATCTTCCACACAATACGTTTAATACTTTGTTTCAGCAAAACCGGTGAGATTGACAACCTCACTGTAAGTTGGGGCAAAGTTCTATGGTTGTGTTTTGCAGGATTCCAAGTTGGAGACAACACCTTGGGGTTGTTTCCTTGCTCCTACTGGTTCGATAACCTTGGTTTCATAACTGAGGGAAAACTTCTTGTTGTGCTCATCATACCTTCCTCTTGGGGTTCCCAACGAGCTCGATATATTTTTGAGCCATCAAGCCTTTTTTCTAGCGTCGTTGCCGGGGAGTCAAGGACAGCTTCACAAGGGGAGTCCTTCATAACCAATCTCTTTACTTTGTTTTTTTGTTTTGCTTTGTTTTTTTCTGCTTTGTTTGCTTGTTTCTTTTATCAAAATACACAAAAATAGTTATTCTGGTTTGCTTCCTTTATTGAAAACACAAAAAAATGAATACTCCTAAAAATACTAAGTTGTGTGACTTCACCAACACCAACAACAATGATTTCATGTGCACACCTATTTCTCCACCTGTTCCTGAAGCACAATCTTCTTTGATTAATAAAATGGCTACTAAACCTAAAACTATTGAAAATCCCTTTGCTGCTACTATTGCCATACAAGTTAGAATTGATGAAAATGTTAGACTGTTAGCTGAATTGCATGCTAAGTGGGAAAGAGAAGATGAAATTGCTAGAAATAGTAGTATTTGTACTATCACCACCACTAATGTTGATGCTAGCAACCCACATGAAGTCCCCATTCCTTTTGCAAGAGTGTCTAAAACCAATGGAACCTTCTCTAATAAAAATGCTGAAATTCTTCGAAATATGGGAAACAATAGCTCTACTACCTTGGATGGTAATTATGATTTTGATCTTGATGGTTGCAATATCTCTGAAGTAATTATGTTCCTACAAAATCTTGCTAAAAGTCCTAATGCTAGTGCTATGAATATGGCCTTTACAAAACACATTACTAATGCTCTCATAAAATTTAAAGAAGAAAAGTTGAAACATAAAGCTTCTATCCCTATGAAATTAGAAGATGGTTGGGAACCCATCATTAATATGAAAGTGAATGATTTTGATCTCAAAGCTTTATGTGATCTTGATAGTAGTGTTTCTATTATGCCTAAAAGAATTTATGAAATGCTTGATTTACCACCATTGGAAGATTGTTATTTAGATGTCCAACTTGATGATAATGCTAAAAATAAACTCATGGGGAGTATTAATGATGTTCTTATTATGGTTAACAATACCTATGTCCCCGTTGATTTCTATGTTTTGGATGTTGAATGCAACGCTTCTTGTCCTATTATTTCGGGAAGACCTTTTCTTAGAACTACTGGTGCCATTATTGATATGAAAGAAGGCACCATTAAATATCAATTCCCACTCAAGAAAGGTATAGAACACTTACCTAAGAAGAGAGAGAAGATTCCTTTTGCCTCTCCTATTAAAACAAAATTTGCTCTTAATGGTTCGTTAATTGAGAATACTTGATTCTTGCTTCTTATGCCTAGCTCAAAGGCGTTAAAGAAAAGCACTTATTGGGAGATAACCCAAATTTTTAGTCAATAAATTTTTTTATTTTGTTGAGTCTTGGAAGTTATTGCCTCTGTAATAACCTCTCCTTATCCTTTTTGTGTGGGTTTTGTGCCAAGAGTAACCTCTAATGAGAGAGAAGTAAGACTTGGGAAAGTTGTTGTCCCGAAACAGAATTTTGTGCTTCACTATAAAAACTCGTGAAAAATCTCTGTATGTCGGATTGAGCTGTAATATTTTGTGCTTCTGCCCCAGGTTGTTATCCAACTTTCGTTAGTTTAACACTTTTCGATTTGAGCAACATAAGGTCTTCGAAAAAATCAGTTTTTACCTGCTGGTCTGTTTTGACAGATTTCTGCCATTATTTGCATTTGCCTCTTTAATCTCTTTCTCTTTGAGTTCACTTTGATCACTTGAACTTTTAAAAGGAATTGCTATAGTAGCTTGTGTTTTAATGGACGTTTTACTTGTGTTGAAACTGAACCTTAAGACTTATTATCTTGAGTACACTAATGTTGCTAATGAAGATTGTGTGAAGTTTTGTATGAAGGAAATTTTGAAGTGTAGGGAAGAACAATGTGATAAGATGAAGTATGGACAAGAGCTCAAGCTTGGGGATGCCACCCGTGTCACACCAAGAAATATTCAAGAAGTACAAGTGTCAAAGCTTGGGGATGCCCAAGGCATCCCCTTCTTCATCAATAAAAATCTCAGGTTTTCTTCCATACACTTCATTTTTATTGTTTCATGTACAATTGTGTTGTTCTTGGAGCGTCTTTGTTTTTTGCTTTTAGTTTTCATTTGCTTGTTTTGCTTAAATAAATTGGTTGGAACCCCAAATTCATACATAGTTTCAAATAAGTTGATTTGGATTGGGAAGAGTAGGAAAGTTCATGCTTATAAGTGGTATAAAAGGAGCTTGTTTTTGACTGTGACTTAGACTTTATCATGTCATGCTTGATATTGCTTTGACTTTATGCTTAGTGATTATTGTTGTAGCATGACTTGTTACAAACAATTGAGATTGCTTAATGTGCCTTGAAAGAATCATGCGTTGTTTTAGCATATTAAAGCATAATATTGTGGTATTCTCCTTTGATGGTTTATTTGGGTTGACTTGGCGCATGCTCACACCATGTTAAGACTATACCAAGTCACCATAGACTCTTTGATCATTTAGTTTTCGACTTGTAAATATCACTTTATGCTTTAATTAATAATGTTTTGTCGCTTTGCATGATTATAGCCATTATTGCTCTCTTAGTTGGTCACTCCCAGTCTTTTGCTAGCCTCCACATGCACCAAGTACGAGTTCCACTCATGCATCCAAATCCAAATAAAACCAAGTCATTCGAAAGAGTCCACCATACCTACCTATTAGCATTATTGCTATTCGAAATATATTCATGTTTTTATTACCTTCCGAATTAAACTTGTTATGTGAAAATTAGTGATTAAGGCTCTCACAAACTTGATGGCACACTTTACTTTCTTGCACTTAATAAACTTGAACCACTGTCCCCATCTATGTTGCGCATATGCTTGCACTTTGTAAGTTGTGAATTAGCAGAACCATGTATCATGGGGAACGCTTTCAACATTGCACTTTATTTAGTTGATATCATGTTCTTTTGCTTATGGATCTCGGCGGAAACCTGCATCATAACCATAGTGAGCTTTTGTGAAGCATTCAAAAAAAAGGAAAAAAAAGAAAAATAAAAAAGGGGGAAAACCCTATGCAAATAGCATACAAAAAGATTGCTGAGATGCTCATTGTCTACTTGCCTTGTCATTTTGATATGGGGAATCTTCCGTATCATAGGGCAAGGGGTACCCCGTTGGCGGTTCTCTATGATACACATGTACTTACAATGATAAGAACTTACCTGTGACTAAAGGTGAGTAGCATGAGATTCGGTACTCGTAAGCAAGGGGCATGAGATTTTTAGCTTATAACTTGTCAAGCATATCCTCATATTTGTTCACTTTAACCTTAATCACCTTAAAGATGCTTATGATAGGGGCAATGAGAGCTAAAAGCTAATAAGTACCATAATTTTTGGAAGCTCTTTATGAGACTTGAATCCTTGCTGCCTTCTATGAAGGGCCTTTCTTTTACTTTTATGTTGAGTCTCCATCTTTTATCTTTACGCACCTATTGAGAGAGCATAGTGGTCATTCTTAGTTTAATGTGCATTGTCCCAAAACTTGTTGATTGATTCATAACTTTGATATTGCTTGTTCTTAAAATATTTGTATCTAGTCACCCTTATGAACTTTGAAGGTGTCCTATGCATTTATGTTTTGCTACACTATGAGGGACAAGCTGAATACCATTCTCATTATGTTTTCTATATGTGAAACAAACAAACGTCTTTCAAAGCATTATTATTCATGAATCTTTTGTTTGTACCTTTTCATGTTCTAACATAGTTGCTATGTCTTATTGTTAGAACTATATCTTTCATGTTATCTTAAAGTACTATGATCCCAGCTATCAATGTTTTACAAATACCTTGATCAAGATTGTGATGGTGCATGTCACCTCAAAAATTATTCTTTTCTTTATCACTTACGTACTCGAGGACGAGCAGGAGTTAATCTTGGGGATGTTGATACGTCATAAACGTATCTATAATTTTTGATGTTCCATGCTTGTTTTATATCTACTTTCTTATGTTATGTCCACACTTTGGAGTTTTTTACACATTTTCTGAAACTAACCTATCAACAAGATGTCATGGTGCCAGTTGCATGTTTTCTGCTATTTTTGGTTTCAGAAAAGCAAGCCAAAAAATCTACGTGGCGTACAACAGCTGGCGAGGCGAGTAGCGACACTCAATCATTTCATTGCAAGATTAGGAGAAAAAGCGTTGCCATTTTACGCCCTCATGAGGAAATCGGAGAAATTCGAATGGACGGAAGAAGCTCAACGCACCTTTGAAGATCTTAACACTTTCGACATCTCCCATCATCGTGTCGCCAAAAGAGAAAGAACCTTTACTGCTTTATATCGCTGCCACAAATCAGGTGGTCAGCACGGTCTTGGTCGTGGAGCGACCCGAAGAAGGAAAAACCCATGGTGTACAGAGGCCAGTCTAGTTCCTGAGTGAGGTCTTATCATCATCCAAACAAAGGTACCCACATTACCAAAAACTAGCATATGGGGTATTTATGATAGCACGAAAGCTACGCCATTATTTTACGGAACATCCGATCATAGTGGTTAATGAAGCACCTTTGTCAAACACCCTCAACAATCCAGAAGCAATTGGGCGTGTCTCTCTATGGGGCATCGAATTATCCCCTCGAGACATCACGTATGAGAAGCGCAAGGCAATCAAGTCACAAGTTTTGCCGGATTTCATCACAGAATGGACAGAATTGCAATGTGCGGGTCCACCTAACCTTTCTAGTGCCTGGACAATGTACTTCCATGGATCAAAAAGAACGGAAGGAGCAGGGGCAGGAGTAATACTAGTATCACCACAAGGCGACAAAATGCGCTATATACTCGGATGAGCTTTGCAAACGCATGCAATAATGAAGCTGAATACGAGGCCTTGTTACACGGCATGCGAATGGCCAAATCTTGCGGTGCAACTCGCCTCAAAATCTTTGGAGATTCCAATCTTGTGGCACAACAAGCAATGAACAAATGCGACGCCGTCAGCGATAACATGATTGCTTACTGTGATCTATATGGCATTATGGAAGCTCAATTTGATGGATGCGAAGTATCGCACATAGGAAGAGCAAGCAATGAAGAAGCCGACAATCTAGCAAACATCGGATCCTTGTGCTTAACAGTGCCACCTAGGGTTTTTTGGGAAGAAATAATGGAATGATCGATCAAAGCAAAAAGAGTCTCCGAGGTCATAGCACCAAAAACAGGAAAAAAGAGTCACCCGCGAAAAGACTCGGGGGCTCCATCAGCGACCAAGAGTTTAGAAGAGGTCATCAAAGAAGAAGAAGAACATGAAATTGGAGAGGTCATGCTAATTGAATCGACCTGGATGCAGCCGTATGTAGCATACATGACTAAGGGCGAGCTACCTGAAGATGTGATAGAAGCCCGGCGAATCACCCAAAGATCGAAGGCCTTCAGAATAATCAAAGGGGACCTGTATAATAGAAGTATTTCGGATGTGTTGCAGCGCTGCGTGACACCCAAAGAAGGAAAAACCATACTCAAAGATATACATGAAGGAGTTTGTGGTCATCATGCTAGTAGCCGAGCAATTGCTGCCAAAGCATTCAGGGCAGGATTTTACTAGCTCACTATAGTTCAAGATGCAAAAGATATTGTCAGAACATGTGAAGCATGTCAACGGTTTGCAACAAAGCCTGGAGCACCCGCCGTCGAGTTAAATCCTATACCTCTGGCTTAGACCTTCGCTCAGTGGGGACTCGATATGGTAGAAAAACTTCACAAATCATCGCCAGGAGGACACGTCTTTCTGCTAGTAGCAGTCGATAAATTTACAAAATGGATCGAAGAAATGCCTATCACCACCCAAGACAGAACTCCGACTGTGAATTTCATTAAATCTATGGTATTTCGGTTCGGCGTACCGAACAACATCATTATAGATAATGGAACTAACTTCACTTCTAATGAGTTCCAGGAGTACTGTCAGGAGATGGTTATCAAAGTAAGCTACGCCTCGGTAGCTCACCCGCAAATAAATGGACAAGTACAAAAAGGCAATGGACTAGTTACTGCTGGACTCAAGAAAAGACTACTAGCGCCACTTGACAGAGCAAAATGAGCATGGGTTGATGAATTACCATGTCTTATGGAGTTTACGTACAACCCCAAATAATTCGACACAGGAGACACCTTTCTTTCTGGTCCATGACACAGAAGCCGTGCTTTCTGTTGAAGTGTCACATGAATCCCCAAGAGTAGCTACATATGATGAAGAGGAATCAAGAGAAGCACTCAAAGATGATGTGGACGCACTTGATGAAGCTCGAGATGAAGCCCTACAAAGAGCAACTATATACTAGCAAAACTTGCGCAATTACCACAGCCGACGATTGCGGCCTAGGTCCTTCACAGTAGGGGACCTAGTTCTTCACCTCAAGCAAGATGGACACCAAAAGTTAGAATCGCCATGGGAAGAACCATACATCATCACAGAAGTTATTCCCGGAGGAGCATATTGATTACAAGACAAGAAGACGGGAGTCAAATACTCCAATCCACGCTTTTACACATAAGATTACTTACAATACGATAAGATTTATGGTTCGGCTTCTTAAGCCAGAATATCCAGGCCAACGTCTAGGTTTCATCCGCCAAAAAAATGTATCATCGGTTTTTCGCCTTGTGTATAAAAAGATAAGTTTTTCGCACCTTAAGCTCTTTATTATCCGTTCAAAAGATCTATGGTTTCCGTCAAGCTAACAACAACTATGAGCCTATGTCCAGATACAGGCATCCGAACATAGCCTCGGGGGCTACTCCCATCGGAAGTGCTAGCGCGCACCTGAAAGAAATCCAATTATGAATGATTAAAACAAAAATGTTCATGATTGAAAATACCTATGAGTTTTACGTCGATGTATCCTTAAAAAGGTATCCTCCAAAAGATTACTCCCATTGGGAGCCGACATAAAGCATTAAAATTATCTGATAAAAGTCAGAAATATTGGCAGCCCAGCAAGGCAACCGCCAAAAAACCAAAAAATCTCGGATCACGCTCAAACACGACAAAAATTTGAATGCCATGTTCAGAAACATGAAGGTAAGACCCCAGGATTCATCCTTTGTGGCCTAGTAATTGCACAAGAATGCGCTCTGCTAGTAAAATATCCATATCAATGATACGATGAAAAATCCCGACAGACGCATTAGGTACTCGATAAAATGAAACTGGGATTCACTATTCGATAAGACCTTAATGACCCGAACTGAATTACGCCAGTAGTAAAATTCCGAGTTCATGCATGGGGACTTGAATTTGATGTAGGACAACCTTGTTTTTGCCTAGGAGCGGTTAACTGATTCCCGATCTGTTGGAACCATCAGACTCGTTGTACCAAATCCCTATAAAAAAATAAAGAAATAAAAACAAAGGAAAAGATGGAAAAAGAAACTTTGAGACTCAACCCGAAACTACGGTTCAAGTAGAGTCTTGGGGGCTACTGACATAGGTATGATTACTCGGATGCTTATGATTTACTACCCCATACTGGGTAAAGGCTTCTAGCCCATGAAGATTTCAGATGATAACCCAAATAAGTAGCTGACAAACACTTTGATTGTATTAGGAAAGAGACTGTGAACCGATATTGTGTTGGTATTGTAATTACATGTATGTAAAACCTATCCACATACAGCTTTGAGACCCGGCCTATTATATATAGGACGGGAGAAGCCCAAGCGAGGGTACCGAAAAACTTCCAGGCATCTTGTAACAGTGTGATTTCCAAATATTCAGGTGACTTTGACTCCATTGTTTTCCTGACATCCGACGAAATCCCCAACATTCTCTTTTCCGCGAAACCCTAAGTCCTTCACCATGGACATTGCCGAGGTCACCCCTCGTCAGGTGATACGTCGTAAACGTATCTATAATTTTTGATGCTTCATGCTTGTTTTGTATCAACTATCTTATGTTTTGTCTACACTTCAAGGCATTTTTATACATTTTCTGGAACTGACCTATTGACAAGATGCCACAGTGCTAGTTGCCTGTTTTCTACTGTTTTTGGTTTCAGAAAAGCTAGTAAAGAAATATTCTCGAAATTGGACGAAACAAAAGCCAAAGTTCCTATTTTACCAGAAGACTCACAGAGCTAGAAGACGAGTCGAAGAGGGGGCATGAGGGGCCCACACCACCTGGTGGCACGGGCCTGGCCAGGCCGCGCCAGGGGGTGGTGTGGCCGCCTTGGTCTCTGCCTCGACCTCTCCTTTCTCCTATATAAACCCCTCAAGACGAAAACCCTAAGTACAAGATAAGAATTCCATGAAAAGTTTCGAAGTGCCGCCACCACCACCGAAGAGGAGATTCGGGGGACAGAAGTCTCTGTTCTTGCACCATGTCGGGACAGGGAAGTGCCCTCGGAGCCATCTCCATCGACTCCACCGCCATCTACATCGCCGTTGTTGACTCCCATGATGAGGAGGGAGTAGTTCTCTCTCGAGGCTAAGGGCTCTACCAGTAGCTATGTGTTCATCTCTCTCTATGCGTGATCTTATTGAGATCATGAGCTTTGTAAATCTAGTTGAACAAGTAGATCTATTCTGCTACTCAAGTGCTTTAATTAATCTCTGCTTATCCCCACGTGTGTGAAGTTGACATTGTGCACACCGTGTGGCAGTTAGGCTAAGGTTACAGAAATACTTATCATGAGTATAATTTGAGTTGGATGTCTCTATGAGATTGTGGTGTTTGTTGGAACCATCTAGCGCTCAAGGTGACAGTGAGGGGTTATCTAGATGGGGAATGCGAACTTTAAAGTGTGTTGTTATATCCCTACATCGTCCAACCGGAGAGTAGTTCAGGATAGCATAATGAAGAGAAAATATTTATATGAGAGTGTCCACTAGTGAAAGTATGATCCCTAGGACTCGTTTCTAAGCATTGAAACACCGTTTACAATCAGTCTTGTTACATGTTTGCTTACTGCCACTCTTATTTCAGATTGCAATTACCACTTATAATCATCCATATTACTTGTATTTCACTATCTCTTTGCCAAACTAGTGCACCTATACACCTGACAAGTGTATTGGGGACACAAGAGACTTCTTGTATCTTGATTGCAGGGTTGCTTGAGAGGGATACCTTTGACCACTTCCTCCCTGAGTTTGATAAACCTTGGGTGATCCACTTAAGGGAAACTTGTTGCTGTTCTACAAACCTCTGCAGTTGGAGGCCCAACACTGTCTACAAGAATAAAAGCGTGCATAGACATCACGCTATTTTCTGGCACCGTTGTCAGGGATTGAAGAAGAAGAATCTCCCACGTCAACCACACACCATCAAAGCTATTTTCTAGCGTCGTTGCCAGGGAGGTAAGGTAAAAGGTACTCACATCCTCTGGCTACTAAGCTATCTTCTAGTACTGTTGCTGGTGTGTGAGTGCTCGAAGTTATTTCCTTTACATTCTGTAATTATATCTTTTCGTTTCTTGTTTTTATTTTCACTAGTTAGGCTTAATGGAAAACAACAACAAAATTAGAGAGTTTTTAGTATTTTTCCTAAGGTAGAACATGAATGGTTTGAAAAGAAAATCAAAAAACGCATGGAACTTTCTTTGCATGCTAATAGCAATGTTATTAGTATGAATTTTTTGAACACCTTTGTTACTAATGCTATGGAAAAATCTAAGCTTGGGGAAGTTAGTTTTTATGAAAATGATCTTTTTAGTTCCCCAGCTTTAGAGTAGAAAATTTGCTCTGATGATACTTTATCTCCCATATGTGGTAATTCTAATGATACTTGTGATATTTTAAATCCACATACTAAAAGCATCCATTTTAAAATACCTATGGAAATTGTTGAACATGTTATCAATAACTGTTGTTTTGGAGATGGAACTGTCCATCCTGGTGATCATTTACTCTTTATACATGAATTATGCGAGTTGTTTAAGTGTGCAGGTATTTCAATGAACCAAGTTAAGAGGAATCTATTATCTTTATCACTTAAGGGCAAAGCAAGGGAGTGGTATGAGCTACTAGATGATCCTCATCATTCGGAGTGGAAGGAACTTGAATCTCTCTTTTACTCTAAATTATATCCTCCTCATGAAATTCATAAAGATAGTAATTATATTTACAATTTTCATCCTCATGATGGAGAAAGTATTTCCCAAGCATGGGGGAGATTGAAGTCACTAATTCTCAAATGTCCCATTCATGATCTCCCTAGTAATATTGTTATTAATAATTGTTATGCAAGGCTTTCAGGACATTACAAGGACTACCTAGATACATGTTTAGAGGGATCCTTCACGAGGAAGGAGGTCAAAGCTAAGTGGGATCTTCTTGAAACAATTCAAAGCAATACCGATGATTGGGATAACGACAAAGGTAAAGAACCAGGTATAAACTATTAGTATGATTGCAATAAGTCTTTCGCTGAAACTGCTGATTTTCAAGGGCTTAGTGCTAAATATGGTCTTGATCCTCAAATTCTTTTTAATTGTTGTAGAGCCTTTGCTTCCCATATTAATGCTCCTAAGTAAAAATGGGACATGTATCATGAGCCTTTTAAAGACACTTGCATGAAAAATGAAAGTGTTATTAATGATAGCAATAAACATCCTCAAACTTCTAAAAGTACTATTTCTTATAAGCATGTTAATTTTTGGGGAGTACATATACCTTGTGAAAAGAATCAAATTGAAGAAGAATATTGTATCACCCACAGAATGAAAAAACTCTAACGTGGTATATGGCTCTAAATGATCTTGGTAAAAAGTTTGTGCCCTCTATCCTTTTATTTGTGAACTTTTCTTTGAAGTGGGTCATTTCAATTTTAAATTCTCAGGCCATAATAATATCCCTTCTAATCCAATGAGTACTACATGTTTGTATTGTGATAACATGATCACTCATCAACATGATGAACTTACATTAATTTTGGGGTGTGAAGAGTTATGAAGAAAAACTTCTTTGGTAGATATGAGTGCTTTTGATATGAATAGCGTCCTGCATGGTTGCCATCTTTATTGTGTTGATAATTGCCACACAAATACTTACATACAAAATATTATAAAAGATGAGATTTTACCAAAATATGACAGGACTAATATGTGTTTTGTTCTTATTAATGAAAAGGAGGAATCCTCCAAAGTTTCTTCTGTTGTCTCTAACAACAAACCAAGGTATATGGAGAAGCTTCCTTTCAAGCCTCTCCCTCCTAAAGAGAAGAAGAAAATGAAGAAGACGAGTAAAAGGAGGGAGGAAACGGTATTTTCCCCTAAGCATGTTGCTCCTATTATAGTTTTTGATGAGTCTGAACTCGATGATGTTCCTATGCCTGTTACCTATAGTAGTGATTATGATTGGGAAAAGCACACTACTTTTGATATTGAAAATCTCTTCGGTACCAATTCTGAAAATGATGATGTTAATAATTGATATACTATTAGTACTATCCATGTTGCTTCCTATGATGATATGTTTACAAATGAACACACTTTGGAAGATAACTATTCTATTGCTTATGATGATACTATGCCTCCGATATATGATGATTACAATGATGAGTATGATATTTTCAGTCCACCTACTATTGAGGAGAAAATTAATTATGATTACAATATGCCTCCTATATTTGATGATTATGGTGATGATAATAATAATGATAGCTATTTTGTTGAATCTGCTCCCACTACGATTAATAAGAATGACTATGCTTATAGGGAGAGTAATACTTATTTTATGCATATGGCTCATGATAAGAATGTTTTATGTGATAGTTATATTGTTAATTTTACTCCTGATGCTACTGAAAGTTATTATGAGAGTGGGAAACATGGTTTTATGTATCTCAACAACATTAAGTTCCCCTCTTTATGTTGAAATTTTTGAAGTTGCACTTGTTTTGCTTTCCTATGCTTGTTGCTTTGTGCTTTCATGACTTGTTTATTTACAAGATTATTTTTCATAGGAAGTGGGTTAGACTTAAATTTCTTCCATATTTGCTTCTTGATGCTCTCTTTTACTTCAATTCATATTTCTTATGTGAGCTCATCGAAATTATCATACCTATCTTAATGGCTATAAAGAAAGAGCTTTTGGGAGACAACCCATTATATTTTTACTTTCAGTTTATTTTTGTTTTGTTGAGTATCGGAAGTTATTTCCTCTGTAATAACCTCTCCTTACCCTTTTTGTTTGGTTTTTGTGCCAATAATAACCTCTAATGAGAGGGAAGTAAGATATGGGGAAGCTGTTGTCCCAAAACAGATTTATGTGCGTCACTATAAAAAATCGTTAAAAATCTCAGTACGTTTGATTGAGATGTAATTTCTTGTCCTTATAACACAGGTTATTACCCAACTTTCGTTAGTTTTGCACTTTTCGATTTGAGCAACAGAAGAATTTCTGAAAAATCAGTCTTTACCTGCTGGTCTGTTTTGACAGATTCTGCCATTATTTGCATTTGCCTCTTAATCGGTTTCTTTTTGAGTTCTCTTTCATCACTTGAGCCTTTAGAAGGAATTTCTACTGTAGCTTGTGTTTTAATGGAAGTTTTACTTGTGTTGAAACTAAACCCAAAGACTTATTATCTTGAATATACTAATGTTGCTAATGAAGATTGTATGAAGTTTTGTATGAAGTAAATTTTCAAGTGTAGGGAGAGAATGATGTGATGAAATGAAGTATGGAAAAAATCTCAAGCATGGGTATGCCACCCGTGTCACCCCAATAAATATTCAAGAAGTACAAGCGTCAAAGCTTGGGTATTCCCAAGGCATCCCCTTCTTCATCAATAATCTCAGGTCTTCTTTCAACACTTTATTTTTATTACCTTATGCACTATGTGGTGTTCTTGGAGCATCTTTGTTTTTAGTTTTCTTTTTCTTTCTTTTCCGCAATACGTTGGTTGGATCCCAACACACTTCTTTTGGAGATAGACACACCCTGTTATTCATTGCCTAGAACACTCTAGTTTTCACTCTTATTGTTATGTGAGTATTCTCCTTTGCTAGCACTGCGTTTAGCTTTAGTTTTCTTATTATTTTGGCTTAGAACTTTTTAGTTCTTCTTTGTGGATGGGTGAGACATGCTCTATGGTCTTTACTGATTATTATATTTTAGAGTTGTTTCAAATAATTCGATTGGTGTTGGAAAAGAGTAGGAAGTTTCATGCTTATAGTGGTACAAAAGGAAGCTTGTTTTGACTATGGCCTAGACTTTATCATGTCATGTTTGATGTTGCCTTGACCTTATGCTTAGTGATTATTGTTGTATCATGACTTGTTTCAAACAACTGAGATTTCTTAATGTGCCTTGAAAGAATCATGCGTTGTTTTAGCATACAAAAGCATATATTGTGGTATTCTCCTTTGATGCTTTATTTGGGTTGACTTGGCACATGCTTACACCATGTTAAGACTATGAACTAGTCACCATAGCCTCTATGATCATTTATTTTTTGACTTGCAATATCACTTTATGCTTTAATTAATAATGTTTTGTCGCTTTGCATGATTATGGCCATTATTGCTCTCTTAGTTGGTTGCTCCCAGTCTTTTGCTAGCCTCGACCTGTACCAAGTATGAGTGCCACTCATGCATCCAACCTCCACTAAAACCAAGTTATTCCAAAGAGTCCACTATAAATTCCTATGCATGGTGTGTTACACCATTACAAGTATATTCATGTTTTTATCTATCTTCCAAATTAAACTTCTCATGTGAAAATTAGTGACTAAAGCTCTCACAAACTTGATGGCACACTGTATTTTATTGCACTTAATAAACTTGAACCATTGTGTCCATCTATGTTGCTTATATGCTTGCACTTTATAAGTTGTGAATTAGCAGAACCATGTACCATGGGAAACGCTTTCAACATTGCACTTATTATTCAGTTGATATCATGTTCTTTTGTTTATGGATCTCGGCGGTGTGAAATAAAAGGGGAGCTTGTAAGCTCATGGAGTATGTATGTGTGTTAGAGAAACGCCTGGGCGGCTAGCCTAAGCGATGCCTAATCATGGTGGAAACTTGCAGCATAACCATAGTGAGCATTCTGTGAAGCATCCGCAATAAAAACCTATGCAAATAGCAAATAAAAAGATTGCTGAGATGCTCATTCTCTATTGCCTTGTCATTTTGATATGGGAAAGCTCCTGTGTCATGGGGCAAGGGGTACCCTGTTGGCGGTTCTCCATGATACACATGTACTTACAATGACAAGAACTTACTTGTGACTAAAGTTGAGTAGCATGAGGTTCGATACTCGTAATAAAGGGGCATGAGATTTTCAACTTATAACTTGTCAAGCATATCCTCATATTTGTGTCACTGTAACCTTAATCACCTCAAGATTCTTATGATAGGGGCAATGAGAGATGAAAGCTAATAAGTACCATAATTTTTGGAAGCTCTTTATGAAACTTGAAATCCCTGCTTCCCTCTATGAAGGGCCTTTCTTTTTTAATTTTATGATGAGTCTCCATCTTCTATCTTTATGCACCAATTGAGAGAGCATAGTGGTCATTCATAGTTTAATGTGCATTGTCCCCGAACTTGTTGATTGATTCATAACTTTGATATTGCTTGTTCTTAAATTATTTGTATCTAATCACCCTTATGAACTTTGAAGGTGTCCTATGCATTTATGTTTTGCTATACCATGAGGGACAAGCTGATTACCACTCTTATTATGTTTTCTATATGTGAAACAAACAGATCTCATTCAATGCATTGTTATTCATGATCTTTTGTTTGTACCTTTTTATGTTGTAACTTAGTTGCTTTATCTTATTGTTAGAACTCTATCTTTCATGTTCATGTTTAGAGTGCTTTGATCCTAGCTATCAATACTTTACAAATACCTTGATTAAGATTGTGATAGTGCATGACACCTCAAAAATTATTCTTTTTATCACTTACCTACTCGAGGATGAGCAGGATTTAAGTTTGGGAATGCTTGATACGTCATAAACATATCTATAATTTTCGATGCTACATGCTTGTTTTGTATCAACTATCTTATGTTTTGTCTACACTTTGAGGCATTTTTATACATTTTTGGAACTAACTTATTGACAAGATGCCGCAGTGCCAGTTGCATGTTTTCTTCTGTTTTTGGTTTCAGAAAAGCTAGTAAAGATATTCTTGGAATTGGACGAAACAAAAGCCGAAGTTCCTATTTTACTAGAAGACTCACGGAGCCAGAAGACGAGACGGAGAGGGGCCACGAGGGGCCCACACCACCTGGTGGCACGTGCCAGGCCAGGCCATGCCAGGGGTGGTGTGGCCGCCTCGGTCTCTGCCTCGACCTCTCCTTTTTCCTATATAAACCCCCCGAGACGAAAACCCTAAGTACAAGATTAGAATTCCATGAAAAGTTCTGCAGCACCGCCACCACCGAAGAGGAGATTTGGGGGATAGAAGTCTCTGTTCTGGCACCCTGCCGGGATGGGGAAGTGCCCCTGGAGCCATCTCCATCGACTCCACCGCCATCTACATCGCAGTTGCTGACTCCCATGATGAGGAGGGAGTAGTTCTCTCTCGAGGCTAAGGGCTCTACCAGTAGCTATGTGTTCATCTCTCTCTCTCTATGCGTGATCTTATTGAGATCATGAGCTTTGTAATCTAGTTGAACAAGTAGATCTATTCTGCTACTCAAGTGCTTTAATTAATCTCTCTTATCCCCACGTTCGTGAAGTTGACAGTGTGCACACCGTGTGGCACTTAGGCTAAGGTTACAGAAATACTTATCATGAGTATAATTTGAGTTGGATGTCTCTATGAGATTGTGGTGTTTGTTGGAACCATCTAGCGCTCAAGGTGATAGTGAGGAGTTATCTAGATGGGGAATGCGGACTTTAAGGTGTGCTGTTATAGCCCTACATCGTCCAACCGGAGGGTAGTTCAGGGTAGCATAATGAAGATAAGATATTTATATGAGAGTGTCCACTAGTGAAAGTATGATCCCTAGGCCTCGTTTCTAAGCATTGAAACACAGTTTACAATCAGTCCTGTTACATGTTTGCTCACTGCCACTCTTATTTCAGATTGCAATTACCACTTATAATCATCCATATTACTTGTATTTCACTATCTCTTCGCCTAACTAGTGCACCTATACACGTGACAAGTGTATTGGGTGTGTTGGGGACACAAGAGACTTCTTGTATCTTGATTGTAGGGTTGCTTGAGAGGGATACCTTTGACCACTTCCCCCTGGAGTTCGATAAACCTTGGGTGATCCACTTAAGGGAAACTTGTTGCTGTTCTACAAACCTCTGCACTTGGAGGCCCAACACTGTCTACAAGAATAGAAGCGTGCGTAGACATCATCAGGCACCATCAGGACCCTTGACCTGGACAAAAGTCTCATAGGGGTTCGCCGGGTAGGTCGCCAACTACTTTGCGAGCGATGACTGGAAGGGCTGCTTCGACTTCAGGTCATTATGCGCTGGCTCGGTGTCGTTTGGCGCCACATGCGTCTCCTGATAAGGCAGCAGATCGCCTATCGCCAACACAGGCTCCGCATGCAGAGCGGCCTTAGCGTTCAGCTTGAGGACATCGAGGGGTACCCGCTGGTGACGTCATCGAGATCAAAGTCTTCTGAGAAATGTAGGAGTCCAAGGCTCAATGAAGTAGTGGTTCGACGGCGGAACGCGGAACACGTCATCTATTTAACGACTATGGGCGCTTCTTCGAGGTACCGCCATACCTTTGTCAACCCCCAGGGAATCACCTCGGTGGGGGAAATACCTTGGAGAACGGCCTGGATGCACATCGCTGACACGGTGGTAGCATTCAGCACTACCGTCACAACTCAACATCGAACGTCTGTACGATCGGATCTCCTTGACCTATAACAGTTACACAACGTCAGAAAAATCAAGCTCTGGCAGAGGAACACCCTCAAGGACCCAGCCACTCGGGGACTCACTGCGATTAAGTAATGTGCTACTCGGAAACAAGCAGGAGGGGGAAACAAGCCTTACCGAGGAGCTTGCGGCAGTTTTCCATGAAAAAATTCTCTAGCGTACCAAGCTTCCCCTGCAGCCCCACAATAATGGAGTCCGAGGCCTTGCGCTCCTCCTCTGCCACCATGACTGCGGCCTTCGCCCTCTTCTCAGAAGAATTCATCGCCACCTTCGCCACTTCCATCTCCTTTTCTAGCAAACTGGCCCTCTCCCCCGTTGCGGTTGCCGAATCCTTCGCAGCGTCTAGACCAGCGACAGGAACATAACCCTCACGAGCCTTGGCGAGTGCGGGGGCATGATCATCTATGGTCAAGAAAATCCAAATCAACAACCACACAGTCACAAGAACTTCAAACTTTGCAAGATAGAAACTGACCTACAGTTGCTTGGAGTCACCGATTGGCCTCTTGAACCACTCACATGTCACGCTCCATTTGCTCCATTGCGGCCTGCTGCTCAACTTATTTGACATGCAAGCCCTAACACAAAGTCGGCATACACGACACCACCAACCTGGCCGCCGTGGACTGGATAATCCAAGCTTGAGTGTCTAGCCGCTGAAATTTAGCTACTAGACCCTCGGGGCCTGGACATACCTAGAGCGCGGCACCAAACATGCGGTGAAGCTCGATGGAATCCACCGAAGGCACCACGAACACCATGCACCCACGACACTGCCCGATGTCGCTGTCAATGATCTTCGGAATTTGTGGCAACTGCATCTCACTCACCATGACAGAGTCTTTCACCATGAATCGTGGGAACGTCGCGGCCATCGCCCCTGGCACCCCAGTCGCCGGTGCGGACGCCTCCGATGGCAGGCCTGCCTTGGCCGACTCCGTCCCAACAATCGCCTCCTCTTTAGGAGGGATTGCGGAGTCTCCTTCCCCCGCACCTGAATCTGCCGCAGCGACGGTGTCACCCTTCTTCTTCTTTGTGCCTACATCTGGTGCCTCGACGGTCTCTGCCTTCCTCTTCCTAGAAGGGTCATATTCACCTTGGTACCGACCGGTTAAAATTTGGCCACAGAAGGGCGATTGATCTTATTAGGGCCACCCCTGCGAGCTCACCATGATTAGCGATTGGGAAATTCCAAAATTAGGAAATTACAACAAGTGACTAAGAGAAAAACTCACCTGGCTACCGGAATGAAGCGCATACCCGTGCTAACGTGCGCAGGCTTCTCCAGCTTGGGGCCTAGCTTGCGAGTTACCCCCTCTCCAATATGTTCACCTGCCGCGACGCCACGGGCTTCACCACCAACATGGCCACCGCTGTAGGGACCTCCAGCTCCCTCAGTTTTGGCGCCTCCTCCAACTCCTACGCTGGTGGAGCGACCGACCCTGTGACCACCTAGGCTTCTGGCTCAGGTGTCCTTGGAGCACTCGGTGACTTCATTGCGAGTGGTATCGCTGACTCCAAAACCACATTTGTGGCTGTTGGCTCCATCATTGGATTTGGGTCCTTCAGAACCTTCGCCACGTCCGCAGCCTCTTCTTTGCTAGACTCGTCTTTCGACTCAAACATCGCCACTAATTTGGCCGGCGACCTTGCCGATGACTTTGGCTTCGCTAGTGATTTCGGCTCCACCGATGACTTGGTCTTCGTCGGTGACTTGGTCTTCGCCGGTGACTTCTTCTTTAGCGCGGGTTTGGCTGGCGTGGCCACCTTCCGAGAGTTGTGCTCCTCCACGGGGTCCGCATTGTTTTCATCCTCCTCGAGGTTGCGGCTAGCCTTGGTCTTGTGCTACTTTTGGCCGTGCGTCTTCTAGGCCACAGACGAAGGCGCCTGCACCTCCATGACTTCATCCTCGCTCTCGGATGATGAGGATATATACAGGGATTATGATGATTCAGATTGTTTGAACTGGAAGGAAATATTGAGTCAAATCAATAATGACTATTAGGTGAATTCATTCCTAGTTGACCATGATGCTTTCATTTATAAGAACATTATATGGCCTAAGTCTTTGTGCTATTGTATGATCAGGTACATGGGAGAAGAAGGCGTAGCATGGATCGAGGAGCTGAAGCATATGGAGCATGGCGTGTTGATCATTGAAGAATTCGCGAGGGAGGAAGCGCAAGGGGCTACCAAGAAGAAGATCAACACATGGCAGGATCTCTTCCACGACAATGAAACGACGCGTTTTCCTGCCACGACACAAAAACAGAGTCCTTTTCTGCCACGACAGGCTGCCGCGGCAGAGAAACAGGCTCAATGTCTACCACGACAGAACCCTGAGCCGAACCCAACTTTGGGTCGGTTTGTATCCTAGTTAGGTGGGAACAAGTCGTCCCAAGCTTAGGCCGTTGCCCCCAAACCTCTTAAATAGATGGGGCACCACACAAGTTAGGTTTAAGACCATGTTAAAATTGTTTTGGAGTTGTTTCTTTCATAGAACCTCTGGAATTACTTGTGATTGATTTCTACCAACTGCAATTGAGTGTGATCTATTGTTCCATTAGGAATTAGTAGATTGCAAACAACCGTTCATGTTCGACGCCTGTGTGCGCATGAGTGTGGTGTTGTGAATATCCTACAAGGTTCGAGAGTTGTTGCCTTGGCATCAGGGTTCGAGCGGAATATATCATAGCTACGCACTAGTTATCTATCATCCACCATCATCATCGACAAGTGCTCGCTGAGAAGATCGGGCCACCCGATATCATCGGAGCCCTCTTCCTCCCCCTCGAGCTCTTTGGGAACTTCCTTGTCGAGTGGAGGAAGCCAGTTCTCAAGGACCTGGAAAACCTGAAGACGAGATAAATTAACGACTGCAAAACTGTGACTGTGAAACCGCGAATGAGAAAAACAAGGGAGCTCACCGGAGGAGGCTTCCGCTTCCCGGCAATATATGGAGCTAACCGACCTTCGAACCGGTGTACTCCTCCTCTGTGATCTTCTTCAGCACCGCGGTGTACTCCTATAACTCCCATGGCTCGCTGCTTGATCTTGTTGGGTTTTCCTTCCCAGTGTATTGCTACATCCAGTGGGCTCGGGTGGCTAGCGAGACCAATTGCCGCCTGAGCCAGCAGTTGTACAGGTTGATGGTGTCCAGCCCTTCATCTTCCAGCTCCTTGATCTGTGTGAGCATATCGTCCACGGAAATCTTCTGATCGTTAGGGAGCTTGTCCGCCGAAAACCGATGCGGCTCGCTCCTTTCGATGGTGTATATCGGGAGCGACACCTCGTCAAAGGGAGTTGATTCCTTCATGAAGAACCAATATTTCTTCCATTCGTTCGCTGCCTTCTTTGGAAGTTGTAGCTTCAGGAACGTGGCCTTGGGCTGCAATAGGAAGGTGATGCCGCCCACCGTCAAGATAGGGTCGCCCTTCCCTTTGTGGCTGAGGCGATCGTGGAACAGTCCGGCCAAACGGGGAAATAGGGGAGGCATCCCAGGTAACACTCACAACACGACGAAGATGGCGAGTTGCTCGACGCTATGGGGTCCCAAGTCAAAGGGATTGATGGCGTAGTAGGTCCAAAAGCGCCAGAACAAGGTAGACGTGGGGAATCCTAGTCCCCTCTCTAGGTGGATAAGGAAGCAGATGAATTCCCTGGCGCGCGGCTTTGGCTCGGTCTCGCCGATAGTGGGGATCCCCTTGCAGAGAATCTCGACATCCTAGAAGGATTTTAGAACGGCCGTGGTGCACTTCGACTTCCCCCATGGATCCTTCAGGGGCGCCATTGAGGAAAGAAGGAAGTCGCTTGGTCGAAGTGGATCTGGACACTAAGGGCAAGAGGAGGCAGAGAAATGTGAACAGTGCTTGCATTTCCCCCATCAGTCTCCTTATTAAGCAGTGCTACCCGACAATTTCGGGCTAGCCGTTACCTCGCGGTAAATCCGCTGAAGTTACGGTTGGAGTTACGTAACCGCTAGTTTGACCAAATTGACGGTCCAACTTCAGCCACTCGACTCGCTTGCTTGCCTGTCCCTTCCAATCGATTGGGTGTGGTGACTCGAGCACATTTCCACTCACCAATGTTGTGACTGAAGACATGCAAGAGAGACTTCTCCCTTCATTGGAGGAGTCCACCGCCGATTCGACTAGGCGTTCACTTGGACTTGCCTACTCTGACCGTCAAGTTGACGCTTGCACCAAACCCTCATTGCCCTCGGAGACTACTGATGGGATATGCCAATCAGGGTATGCCCAGGAGGATGATTCGACTATCCCAAGCCCATAGCGAGTGGGCCTGCAAGAACAGTGACTAGAAAGCGACTAAAGGAGAAGCTTGGCGACTAGAAGCTAGAGGCCTAAGAACTTAGATAGGCCCAGTCGGATTAGGTCAAATCCTATGAAAACTTAACTGATTCGGTTGTAATCCTGTAAACCCTAGCGAGGTACCCCTATATAAGCCTCCCTAGGGTACTCCGCATACTTATGTGTTATTAGCTACCCCATCCAAGCGACTCGCTGCCTAGCCGCCGAGCTCGCGCACCTTGTAATTCACTCACCAATAATACAATTTAGCAGGAAGTAGATCTTTACACTACGGGGAGCGAACATGGGTAAATCCCTTGTCTCTATTGCCAATCTTGCACTGCGGATGTCAACTCTCTCTTGCCCCCAATTGTATCAATCGCTACCCCTGGTAGCGACTGTCGTGGTTATTCCCACGATAGTTTATCACAAATATAGTAAGGAAAAGGGTCTCGAACAGATCGTCACATTTAAGGCACTTGCGAAACCAGGAGTCGACAAATCTTGCTAGAGGCCGCTACCGATTATCAGCTCTAGTTGGAAAATCACTAAGCTACTGCTCTAACTAAATGATTACTGAGTTGTGTCTAGCTTATTGTAAGCCTGTGGGATCGCACACTTAAGAGAGTGGAACTAGGCGGATGATGATCCGACTATCACAAGCCAGTAAGTTGGACTTGTTTGGATAGGGACACATGTCAATGGGTTGGACCCACTGTGACTACAGTTAGGGTTTAGAACCGAGGGACGCAAGTGTTGTGTGCCCTCACCTACTCGCCTATATAAAGGAAGGAGGGTGGCGGTGGACAAGACAATCTAGTGCTGCTTCCTAGGGTTTCGCTAGACTTGCCAATTCCACCTTCGTGTCCTGCGGCAGAAAGACCAAGACTAGCATCTCACTTGCTGCTATTCCACCTTATACGTGTGTGAGACAGTAGAGGCACCATACCTATGGTGCTTGTCGATAACATTAGGTAGCGAAGTCGGAGGCAGAAGGAGGAGGTGCACGAAGCCGGTGACGAGGTGGTCCCAGGATCGAGCAGTTCTCCAGAGTCGGACAAGACGAGGGGAACGTACGGCACCACCGTGACTCGCTTCCTTAGCTTACACACCTGCACGTCGAGAGGTATGAGCCTTTGACCTTTGCCAGATCTTGTGGTGGCTCGCCGGAGTTCTAGCCAGAGCACAATTTTTTTTGCTTTTGGCCTGGCTCTGCACGCTGACCAACAGTGCTATCAGAGCATCGGTTATAGGTTTTGCCCTAGTTCTTGCGCACTAGTAGGAAATATTGGATCTTTCTCGCTGTTTTCATTTTTCCTTTTGATCTGTTTTGATCTAGGGAAGTGGCCAGTTCTGGTTTTTCTTGGCCAAGAAGTTGGTCAGAACTGGTCTAGATCTGAGTGGGAGATCACGTGACTGACGTCCATGATCAACCACTAAAGTTGCTTTTCTTGTTGGGCAAGAATAGGTCAGTTGTACCCTGTCAAAAGTTATAGCCCAAAGTTAGCTAGTGTAAGATGGAAAGGTTCCGACTTGTAGTTTTATTTGCGTAGTTTTTCCACAAAGAAGGTCTGTTGAATTACCCCGCCATTTGGTGCAACACTACAAGTCAGACATTTATGGTTAGTGGGGTCATATTGTTGGGGCACTGCCAATTCTCTTTGATAAAGTGTGAGAGATTCGGACTCTCTTTGCAGGGCACTTGGTAGCTAGACGGAGCTATCATAATAGTTGTGGGCTTCAGGGTAAGGAGGGTCGGATAATCCAACATGAATCAGATAAAGATCTGATTGGCAAGGTGTTGCGTACTCATAAGGTTCCCCAGCTAGCAGTGATGCAAAGGCTCACTATTTGGATAATCAACCGGGATCCTGAATCACTGTCGACTATCGGAGGGATATCAGTCTCAGTGGGAGTGTGCATGACTAAAAAGTTTAATCCGCCTTTTCCTATTACAGCTACATTGTCTTAAGTGTTTTTTACCTTCCGTTTGTAGATGGCACCACCTAGCACCGTTCGGATTTCTAGTTTGGTGTTGTGTATGATCCTTGAGAAGGACAAGCTGAATGGAACAAACTTTACGAACTAGTATCGTAACTTGAGAATTGTTCTCAAGCAAGAGAAGAAGGAACATGTCCTAGACAATCTAATTCTAGACGAGCTGGGCACAGATGAGCCTAATGCTATAAGAAACGCTTTTCACCGGGCTCAAGCTGAGTTGACAGAAGTAAGCTGCCTCATGCTCGCTCACATGGAGCTAGAACTATAGCAGCAGTTTTAAAATGTTGAGGTGTATGATATGATTGTTTACCTCAAGAGCATGTTTGAGACGTAGGCTAGGATGGGGAGTTACAATGTCTCTAGAGCTTTGTTTGGGTGCAAGCTAAAAGATGGAGATCCACTAGGACCACACATGATCAAGATGGTTGAATATGTACAGTCGTTGGATAATATGGAGTTTTACTTGAGCGAAGAGTTCGCTACCAACATTCCTGAATTCACTTCTTAGTGCTTATGGTATGTTCATTTCGAACTACCATATGCATGGTATGCATAAGAAACTTGCAGAGCTTCAAGGGATGCTCAAGACAGCATAGGCTGACATCAAGAGAGGCAACATCAATCAAGTGTTGATGGTGCAGAACATTTCCAAGATCAAGAAGAAATGTTGGTCTAAGAAAGCCAAGCCAAATTGAGAAGACACGCTGGATCCAAGTCCAGCGCTAGCTCAGTGATAGTTGGCGCGTCGTCTTGCAGGACGCGCTCATAGATGAGAATGCTTCCCCTCCCGAGGTCTTGATGGGAGGCTTCCATCCCATGGCAAGGACGGTCTGGACGCTCGCCGAAGCTCTTGGCCTTGTTTACCCTCTCGAGGCTTGCGCTCCTCGTGGACCCTTAGGAGGGTGCATCTAATGGGCCTGGCGACTCGGCGGGATGGGTACCCCCGGTGCCAATAGTCTGATAGTAGCCCCCGGTCGCTTGGCTTGGACACGTATGACGAAGGGATGGGGAAGTCAAGGGACCAACTAGCGCCAGGTTCACGGGTGGTCACGTCATGGCATGATTCCCGAGGGGGGCGCCCGCGGCCTCCACATGCCTACACAGGGTGTGGCGCACGTCCGATGCAGGAACCGCCGCTTTTGCTATTTGGCCTCGGGGGCTGCATCACCCATAAAACCCCAAAACACGGGGTACTTGCCAAACTCCATCTTCTTCCGCCGCTATACTTCCCGCGTCTTTGCTCTGACGCCATCCTTCTGTTCCAGAAATACTTGTGATGGCACTCAAGAGAGCGCGTGCCGCCTCCGCCGTGTCGAGCTTCCCCCCGTCGATCGTGGGGCCTTGCCACCGGCGACGATCCTCAATGAGGAGGGTCTAGAGAAAGTCCGTAAGATGATGGCCTCCGACTCGAACGATTGGGGTGCCTCGTGAGTGTGGTGTGCCCGTGTTGGGGGAAGCGGGTGGTGCATAGCCATGGCCCCAGTCTTCACTCATTCCATCGCCGCCGGCCTAGTTCCACCTTTCTCCCCTTTCTCATCATCGTCTTGGATCATTAATGCATCCAGCTCCTCCACCTTCACCCGCGAAGCATGACCCTCCTGGTTGCCTTCGCGTTCTGGTGCGAGGCCTTTGTCTGGGTGATGCCGTCCTCGTCGTTGTTTCGGCACTTCTACAGCCTCCACGTCCTCCCGCTGGAGGATGGCCTCGGCGGCGTCGGATTCTTTGCCGAAGAGGATGGGGATTTCTTTGCTGATTTTCGTTCTCGGAACGACATTAGAGTTCCGCCACAACTGGGTCCTGGTGGACGGCCGGTCGGGCTTGGCCTCAGATCCACGCTCCTGCGGGGGCGGTGGTGGAGAACCTGGTCTAGGCCCACGGTCGCCTTCATGAGTCTCGGGCCCCTCATCGGCGAGATGGTGGTGAGGGAATTTCTGTGACAGCAGATTCCTCCCCTCCAAGAGCACAGGAGGCCCATCTGGACCATGTCGCCTGGACGGGACACGTCATGCTCTCGGAGGGGCTTCATACAGAGGACACGGTGGACGTCCTCATGCTCCTTCTCCTGGGCATGGAGGCGATAGCGGAGCTTCCCTACAGCGCGCGTCCATTGTACATGGAGGGCGATGCAGCGCCATTCGCATGGGTCTCCCCACTTTTGATGCAAGGGGCGAGTGCCCTCTAATCGAAGAGGTGGATGACGAGGATGTGGAGCTAAGTGGCGCTTCGGAGCCCTCCTGGCTTATTCGACACGGGAGGATGATCAATAGCGCGTCGTCTTCAGAGGAGGACACCGAGGATCTCCCTGGTGCTGGAGCTTGTGATTCTGCCAGAAGAGCTAACAGCAGGGAGCGCGCTGAGCCTGGGGCGGCAGCTGCTCCCGTCTTGACGCGGGTGGTCGAGAAGTGCCCAAGGCCAGGCGATGGCAGCACCTTTCTTCCCCCAGGTACGAGGAGGGCCAACTGGTCCTTGGTGGGAGAAGAAGTCGGGAGGTGAGTCATCCTCATGACGCCCATTTTTCATCTTTCCCCTTGCTGCTTGATGACCCACAAGTATAGGGGGTGTATCGCAGTATTTTTGATAAGTAAGAGTGTCGAACCCAACAAGGAGCGGAAGGTGCTGGCTAGTGGCTTGGAGCAGGAATTCTCTGTAAATACTTAGCAAACGGATTTTAGGGGTTTTTGATAATGCAAGTAAATCAAGTACGAGTAAATAAAAGACAATAAGAATAAATGCAGCGAGTGGCCCAATCCTTTATTCAGCAAAGTACAAGTCGGTTGTATTACTTAAGATGACCAAACGTTCTCGAGGACACATGGGAATATCATCAAGTGCTTTCGCTTCGTATAGTTGATTAATCTTCTTTAGTTTGCTAAGTGTTGTGTGGGTGAACCTATGCTAATGTACCGACCTTCCTAGGACTAATACATACTTGTGATTATACCCCTTGCAAGCATCCACAAGTACAAGAAAGTAATTAAGGTAGAAACCTAACCACAGCTTTAAACTCTAAGACCCTGACGTCCCTTGTGCAATGGTTTCCTAACGGGGGTTTAGGTTTCTGTCACTCCGGCACCCCTACAATTAGTAGCCAAATACACAATGCCCCCTAGGCCCATATAGGTGAAGTGTCATGTAGTCGACGTTCACATGACACCACTAGAAGAAGTACACCACAACTTAAATATCAAACCATTGAATATTTCTCAACACAATTCCACTACTAACAACTTGACTTCTCCCATGTCCTCAAGAACTAAACGAACTACTCACAAGACATCATATGGATCATGATCAGAGATGAAATAATGATGTATAACAATCTGAACATAAACGATAATTCAATGGTTCACTCAATAGCATCAACTACAAAGAGTAATCAACACCGGGAAAGTTTCCCCTAAGAACTATGCAAGATTCAACCCAATTGTTACAGTGGTATGAAGTGGAGATGATGGTGGTGATGGAGATGATGATGGTGATGATGATGATGATCCCAATGAATTCCAGCTTGATGGTGGTGTTGATGGCGACGATCTCCCCTCTTCGGGAAGGAATTCCCTCGGCAGAATTCTATCCGCCAGAGAGAACTTTCTCTCTCGGTGTTTTCCGCCCCGCAGAGGCGGTGGAATCTTTTTGTGGTCGCTCCCTGAGTCTTAGGGTTTCGGGAGGATAATATACGCCAAAGGGGAGAGCCAGGGATGGACTAGGGCGGCCACACCACCTGGTGGCGTGGCCTAGGGTGGCCCGCGCCAGGGGGTGGTGTGGGCCCCTTGTGGCCCATCTCCACTCCTCCTTCTGGCAGTCTTCGTCTTCTGGAAAATAGGATTTTTCATATATTTTCCCGGATTTTCTGATCTTCGCGAATTTCGCCTCCAAACAGCCTCTTTTCCATCAGAATCCTGACTGCAGCGGTCCATGCTCCAAAAGTCATCAACCATGCAAAAACAGATGAAATAACATAAGTATCATCTCTCAATATGAAATATATCAATGAATAACAGTAAATTATGATATAGAATAGTGATGCAAAATGGACGTATCAACTCCCCCCAAGCTTAGATTTCGGTTGTCCCCAAGCGAAACTGAGCTCAATAAACATGACCTCAGGTTTATGGAGTGAAGATTCGATAAAAGAATACGGACAAGAAGCATCACATTGATCAATACATAAATCATAATAGAAGACAACTCACTATTATATAACTTAACTTGCAATAAGTAAAGGAAACACAATAAAGATACATAAAGTAAATCATAATTGGTAATGGCAAACTTAGCTCTTGGTCGAAGAATAGTTGACAATTCGCTGGAGTTCACAAATAACTGATTCTAAATGCTAGCTTTCAAAGTAGTAGACACTAAGATAAGAGCAAAGTGCAAAACAATGAACATAAGAAACATGATTGAATAAATCATCATATGAATGAATGAAACACAACAACTCAAAATACTTGTTGAGGTAGAAGGGGATATGTTTACTAACTCAACTAAAAAGTAAAAGAAAGGCCCTTCGTAGAGGGAAGCAGGGATTTCAAGTTTCATAAAGAGCTTCCAAAATTTATGGTACTTATTAGGTTTCAGCTCTCATTGCCCCTATCATAGGCATCTTTAGGTGATTAAGGTTAAAGTGATCAAATATGAGGATATGCTTGACCAGTTGTAAATTGAGAATCGCATGTCCCTTGAATACGAGGGCCGCTCCTCATGCTACTCAAGTTTAGTCACCGATAAGTTCTTGTCATAGTAAGTACATGTGTATCACGGAGAACTGCCAACGGGGTACCCCTTGCCCCATGATACGGAAGAATCCCCATATCAAAATGACAAGGCAAGCAGACAACAAGCATCTCAGCAATCTTCTTATTTACCATGGGAATATGGTGCTTTTTTCTCTCTTTCCTCTTTTCTCATCTTTTTTTTCTCTTTTTCTCAATTTCTATCTCTTTTTTATAAGAAGAATGCTTCATAGATGTTCATTATGGTTACGCTGCAGGTTTCCACCATGACAGCATGGATTAGACCGGCGGCCTAGGCGTTTCTCTAACACATATACATAACTCCATGGACTTACAAGCTCCCCTTTCATTTCACACCGACGACATCCATAGACAAAAGAACATGATATCAACTAGGTACAAAGTACTGGTGCAATGTTGAAAGCATTCCCCATGACAGCATGGTTCTGCTAATTCACAATTTACAAAGCGCAAGCATATACGCAACATAGATGGGCACAATGGTTCAAGTTTATTAAATGCAAGAAAGTAAAGTGTGCCATCAAGTTCGTGAGATCTTTAATCACTAACTTTCACATACCAAATTTAATTTGGAAGGTAGATAAAAACATGAATTTACTTGGAATAGCAATAGTGCTAATAGGTAGGTATAGTGGACACAAATGGCATAGTTTTTGGTTTAAGGAATGGATGCACGAGAAGTATTCCCTCTCAGTACAGGTTTTTGGCTAGCAAGGCTGGGTAGCAAGCATAAGAGTTGAAGGAAACAAACAAACATACAGGTGATAAAAAACAAACATGCAATCTTCCTTGGAAACACAAAAGATCTTAACTAGAGAATACTAGACTTATGAGCAAATCAAGAAAGAAAGATGATGAAATTATATTTCTTTAGAGTACTTTTATCATTTTCATTCAACTCTCAAAAATAGTGTTGCTACTGACCGAGCCAGGTTTGCCAAAACCAACTAAATTAACTCAATGATCCCAAAGTGACACCAATACTAACAACAAGATCAATCATATACCCATGAATTGAAAACTAATATAAGATATGCAAGAGAGTAAATGATAGAACTTCTCATTAATATTCCATAACGGCAACTCACACCAAGGGATACATATCTAATGAGAGAGGGGACACTTCCATAATGCAAACCATCCTACATGATAACTTCTCTATTCATGATATGACTCTACTAAAAAGGTAAAAAGATAGAAGATAGTGATATGATATCGCGACACTCCCCCAAGCTTGGAACAAACCAAGGGGATTGCAAAACCTGATGACGAATTACTCCTTTGGTGGTGATGGTTTTCTCTCATCATCGTCCGACTTCCAGGGTAAAGGCTCCCCATCAACAAAAGACAAAAAACCTAGGAAAGGTAACATCCTTAAGCATTATTAGAGAGGTATCCCCATCAGCACTCTTCGTAGGTATAGCTTCTACCCACTTAGTGACATAATCAATATCAACAAGAATATGAGTATAACCTTTTGAGGGGGGAAAAGGACCCATAAAGTCAAATCCCCAATAATCAAAGGGTTCAATAACTAGACAGTAGTTCATAGGCATTTCACTGCGTCTAGAAATATTACCAACACGCTGACACTCATCACAGGATAAAACAAATTTTCTTGCATCTTTAAAAAGGGTAGGCCAATAGAAACCTGATTGTAGCACCTTTTGCGCAGTCCTATCTCCTGCATGATGTCCTCCATAAGCACTACCATGACATTTACGCAATATCTCCTTTTGTTCATATTCTGGAACACATTTTCGCATAATACCATCCACTCCTTCTTTATATAAGTGTGGGTCATCCCAAAAATAATGCCTCAAATCGTAAAAGAACTTCCTTCTTTGCTGAGTTGTGAAAGTTGGAGGCAAATACTTGGAGACAATAAAGTTAGCATAATCAGCATACCAAGGGCTCCCTCTCAAGCTTACCCCTAGTGCAGCCAACTGTTCATTTGGGAAACTATCATTAATAGGCATAGGATCAAAAGAGATGTTTTCCAATCGAGATAAATTATCAGCTACAGGATTTTCAGCAGCTTTCCTGTCTACAATATGTAGGTCAAACTCCTGTAAGAGTAGAACCCATCTAATAAGCCTAGG
The DNA here is from genome assembly GCA_910589775.1 of Avena eriantha. Lineage (NCBI taxonomy): Eukaryota > Viridiplantae > Streptophyta > Magnoliopsida > Poales > Poaceae > Avena > Avena eriantha. The sequence goes on along the minus strand of OU342742.1, from coordinate 376,196,592 downwards.
CTTAGCATCTTTCTTCGTCATAAGGTACTTAATAGCAGCATGATCAGTATGAATGGTAACTTTTGAGTCAACAATATAAGGTCTAAACTTGTCACAAGCAAAGACGACGGCTAGGAATTCTTTTTCAATAGTAGCATAATTCCTTTGAGCAGCATCAAGAGTCTTACTAGCATAATGGATAACATTTAACTTTTTATCAATTCGTTGCCCAAGGACAGCACCTACAGCAAAATCACTAGCATCACACATTATTTCAAATGGTAAATTCCAATCAGGTGGTTGAACAATAGGAGCTGTAGTTAAAGCCTTCTTTAGGGTTTCAAAAGTTTCCTTACAATCATCATCAAAGACAAAGGGTACATGTTTTTGAAGAAGATTAGCGAGGGGTTCTGATATCTTAGAGAAATCTTTAATAAACTGTCTATAGAAACCAACATGACCAAGGATACTACGAATACCTTTGATGTCTCTTGGACAGGGCATTTTCTCAATTGCCCCAACTTTAGCTCTATCAACTTCTATGCCTCTTTCAAAAACCTTGTGTCCAATTATAATACCTTCATTCACCATGAAGCGGCATTTCTCCTAATTAAGAACAAGATTAGTTTCTTCCCATCTCTACAAAACTTTATCAAGGTTGTGCAGAAAATTATCAAAAGAAGTTCCATAGACGGAGAAGTCATCCATGAACACTTCCACAATTTCCTCACAAAAACCATGAAAGATAGCAGACATGCATCTTTGAAAAGTAGCGGGAGCATTACATAAACCAAAAGGCATACGTCTATAAGCATAGGTTCTGTAAGGGCATGTAAAAGTAGTTTTCTTGATCTTGTTGTTTAACAGCAATTTGAGAGAAACCAGAATATCCATCAAGGAAACAAAAATGGGTCTTTTTAGATAATCTTTCTAACATTTGATCAATAAAAGGAAGTAGGTAATGATCTTTCTTAGTAACTTCGTTAACTTTCCTGAAATCAATACACATTCTATAGCCTACTACTATTCTTTGGGGAATAAGCTCATCATTATCATTAGGGACGACGGTAATTCCCCCTTTTTAGGGACACAATGAATAGGACTAACCCATTCACTATCAGCAATAGGGTAAATAATACTAGCATCAAGGAGTTTCAATACCTCATTTCTTACCACTTCCTTCATCTTTGGATTTAAACGCCATTGGTGCTCTACTACCGGCTTTGCATCTGGTTCTATATTGATAGCATGCTGGCATATAGTAGGAGAAATCCCCTTTAAATCATCTAGAGTATAGCCCATAGCCCCTCGGTGTTTCTTCAGTACCTCCAATAACCTTTCCTCTTCCTTCCCTGAAAGTTTAGAGCTAATAATAACATGATATATCTTATTATCATCAATGTAAGCATATTTAAGATCGTCAGGTAGAGGTTTTAGATCGAATACCGGATCCTTTTTAGGTGGCAACGTGGTACCCAAGTCTTCTACAGGCAAGTTGTGCTTAAGCATCTTAGGTTGATGACGGAGAATCTCGTCGATCTCATTTATTTCTTCCATGAAGATTTCACTTTCATGATCTTCCATAAATTGCTGCAAAGCATTGTGGAGAAAGAGAGATAGAAGCAACTTGTTCAACTCTAAAATCCTCATTATGGGTTTCTTTTTTCACAAGGTTCTTTAGTAAATTTCGAAAAATTAAACTCATAAGATTCCCCATCAAACTTAGTCAAGATTTTCTCCCTTTTGCAATCTATAATAGCTCCAAAAGTACTCAAGAAAGGTCTACCAAAAATGATGGGATAAGTTTTACTAGAAGCTGAACCAAGTACTAGAAAATCAGTAGGATATTTAATCTTACCACAAAGAACTTCTACATCCCGCACAATACCAATTGGAGAGATGGTCTCTCTATTAGCAAGGTGAATAACCACATCAATCTCTTCCAATTCGCAGGGACTGATTTCATGCATAATTTCTTTGTAAAGTTCATAAGGAATAACACTTGAACTTGCACCAATATCACATAACCCATAATAGCAATGATCACCAATTCTAACAGAAAGCACAGTGACACTAGCCTTTTTAGTTTTATTACGATGTGAGACAATTTTAGAAGCATCCTGACAAAAGACTATGTGTCCATCTTCTACACTTTTAGTGACAAGGTCTTTCACAATTGCTACTACAGGTTCAATGTTTATTTGTTCATCAGGTTTTACAGTTCTCTTTGCACTTTTAGTGATTACACTAGTTATCATAGGATGATCCTTTACCTTATCTGGGAAGGGTATTTTCTCGATATAAGGTTCAGGTAGGATGTGATCAATAGTGCAAAATTCAGTACTCCCAATAGGAACACAGTCAACAATATCTTTATATGGTGAATGATACTTGTTCCATCCCTTTTTCATAATTTCAATATAAGAAGCAAAAGCCTTAAAACAATTTGTAATAACTTGAGAATCAAGCCCATAAGCATTACTAATATTTTGAAAGTCATCAGTTCCCATAAAGGATTCAATGCATTCATAATCGTAATTTATACCTAACTTTCTTCCTTTGTCATTCTCCCATGCTTCAGCATTGTCTTGAATACGGTCCAGAAGTCCCATTTAACTTCTTCTGCCATGCGAGTGAATGATCGAGTGCAAGAAGCATCCAATAAATCCTTATCATGTAGAGGGAGCCTTGCATAAAAGTTATTGATAATAATATTGTTGGGAAGCTCATGAATGGGACATTTGAGCATTAGTAACTTCAATCTCCCCCAAGCTTGAGCTGTACTCTCTCCATCAAGAGGCCAAAAGTTGTATATTTGATTCCAATCTTTATGAATCTCACTAGGAGGATAAAACTTTGAATAAAAGAGAGGCACTATTTCCTCCCATTCAAGAGCTTGACCATTCTTCAGCAGCTTATACCATTCTTCAGCTCTTCCTTTCAGTGATAATGAGGATAACTTCTTCTTAACTTGATCTATAGTAATACCTGCACACTTAAGCAACCCGCATAATTCGTGTATAAAGAGCAAATGATCACCCGGATGGATAGTTCCATCTCCAACATAATAGTTATCCATAAGACGATCAATAATTCTTGTAGGTATTTGAAAAGTATCATTCTCAGCAGGTGGTGGTTCGTCTACTACCTTAGCAGTGGTAGTAGCATTACGAAATAACAAACTCAGCGAATTATCCATAATGAAGATAAAGCAATTAATAGAAATAAACAATACTCATAGTAGAAGTTTCCTTTACCAGTTCCACTCTCCAATAGTACTTCACTCCCCGGCAACGGTGCCAGAAAATAATCTTGATGACCCACAAGTATAGAGGGTGTATCGCAGTATTTTTATAAGTAAGAGTGTCAAATCCAACGAGGAGCAGAATGTGCTAGCTAGTGGCTTGGAGCAGGAATTCTCTGTAAATACTTAGCAAACAGATTTTTAGGGGTTTTTGATAATGCAAGTAAATAAAGTACAAGTAAATAAAAGACAATAAGAATAAATGCAGCGAGTGGCCCAATCCTTTATTCAGCAAAGGACAAGCTGGTTGTATTACTTAAGATGACCAAACATTCTCGACGACACATGGGAATATCATCAAGTGCTTTCACTTCGTATAGTTGATTAATCTTCTTTAGTTTGCTAAGTGTTGTGTGGGTGCACCTGTGCTAATGTAATGACCTTCCTAGGACTAATACATACTTGTGATTATACCCCTTGCAAGCATCCGCAAGAAATTAATTAAGGTAAAAACCTAACCACAACTTTAAACTCTAAGACCCTGACGTCCCTTGCGTAATGGTTTCCTAACGGGGGTTCAGGTTTCTGTCACTCCGGCAACCCCTACGATTAGTAGCCAAATACACAATGCATTCCCCTAGGCGCATATAGGTGAAGTGTCATGTAGTCGATGTTCACATGACACCACTAGAAGAAGTACACCACAACTTAAATATCAAACCATTGAATCGTTCTCAACACAATTCGACTACTAACAACTTGACTTCTCCTATGTCCTCAAGAACTAAACAAACTACTCACAAGACATCATATGGATCATGATCAGAGATGAAATAATGATGTATAACAATCTGAACATAAACGATAATTCAATGGTTCACTCAATAGCATCAACTACAAAGAGTAATCAACACCGGGAAAGTTTCCCCTAAGAACTATGCACGATTCAACCGAATTGTTACAGCGGTATGAAGTGGAGATGATGGTGGTGATGGAGATGATGATGGTGATGATGATGATCGCGATGAAGTCTAGCTTGATGGTGGTGTTGATGGCGACGATCTCCCCTCTTCGGGAAGGAATTCCCCTGGCAGAATTCTGTCCGCCGGAGAGATCTTTCTCTCTCGGTGTTTTCCACCACGCAGAGGCGGCAAAATCTTTCTGTGGTCGCTCCCTGAGTCTTAGGGTTTCATGAGGATAATATACGCCAGAGGGGAGAGCCAAGGGTAGACCAGGGCGGCCACACCACCTGGTGGCGCGGCCTAGGGTGGCCCGCGCTAGGGGGTGCTATGGGCCCCCTGTGGCCCATCTCCACTCCTCCTTCTGGTAGTCTTCGTCTTCTGGAAAAAAGGATTTTCCATATATTTTCCCGGATTTTCTGATCTTCGTGAATTTCGCCTCCAAACAGCCCCTTTTCCATCAGAATCCTGACTGCAGCGGTCCATGCTCCAAAAGTCATCAACCATGCAAAAACAGATGAAATAACATAAGTATCATCTCTCAATATGAAATATATAAATGAATAACAGTAAATTATGATATAGAATAGTGATGCAAAATGGACGTATCACTGCTTCATCACCCTTCCATTCCGGTACAGGCGTGAGGAGAAGAGGAAGACGAAGGTGGCGAAGCCTGGCTCTGGAGGGGCGATAGGGCGTGTCGAGGGCAGTTCCGGCCTCCTTCTGGTTAGGGAGCACTCCGAGGGCTCCTCCCCGCCTCACCAGGTGAGGGGTGAGACGAGGGACTATTTTGCTGAGTAGCGTCAGCCTGACTCTAAGACGGTCACCATAGGTGGCGGTACTCGGCCACTTGAAGACCCCGTGGGCGCACAGATCTCGACCCAATCGCCAGTTCGTGGTGACATGGGAGAACCAGGCGGGGGAAGCCCCCGAGAACGCCTTGCTATCTCCCGAGGATGCCACCCTCGGTAGGTTAGGGCACCTGCATGGTGTAGTGGTGGCCGCTCATGCTAGGCTCAATCGGTTCCTTGGTGATATTGCTGGAGAGGAGCACCGCCTGGCCGGAGCATGGCATTGGATCCACTTGAAGTGGGCTGCTCTTGGCCATGCCCGGGAGCAGTGTGGAGCCCGTGGCGAGGCGAGGAGCTCTAGAGGCGGCCTGGCCCTTGAGGTGGTGCCTCGGGGAGTCATAGGGACTTCTGCTTTGGCGGGGACCGTGTCCTGCCCTCTAGAGGGGAAGGGACTTCCTCCGGGGACCTGACTCGTCCTGCCTATGATATCTTCATGCGCGACCATGCACTTGCCTTCTCCGAATGGGAGGTCAAAGAAGATCGCCTGAGGGTCGTGCAGAGGGAGCATGATGTGGCCCTCCACGAGGAGGCGGTCCAGCTTCGTGAGGACGATGCTCAATTGGAGAGGAGCCGCCTGGAAGCACCGGATGCCTAGCTGGAGATGGCCCACCAGAAGCTTGAGGAGCGTACGCTCGACGTCAGTCTCTAATGGCTCCGATTTTTGCCATCTTCCACTTCGTTTAAACTTTGTTTTTGGTCAAGCAATTGCCAAAGAAACTCTCAACTCTTGCCACTAATGACTAATAATTGCAAAGATATGCAAATACCTTCTTTGATTTATGTTGTGCAGGAAATCACGACTTTTAAAGCGAAATATGGACTCATAATGAAGGATTTTGAGGAAGTACACACGACCAAGTAATTCGAGAGGTGTTGTAGGGCACCCGAAGGCTTAACGACCACTGGTACGGGCGCGGTCCGCTCGTACTGCCCACCTATACTAGGTAGCGATGGCTTCATATCGTCAAACCCTACAACTTTTGTGAAGACGTCTATATATTTCGAGGCTCTAGCTGCCAGCCAGAGAGCCGCCATTCTCACATTGCATCACAACACCACCAAAGGAGTTCCACGCCATTGATCATCCATTGTTCATCACTTCCACCATCCACCCATCCACTAGCCATAGCCATTGCTTTGTACTTTAGATCTCCTTGTGATTCGGCGACCATTGTAAGAATATTTGATTTCAATCTAAGTATTTGCATGATATTTTCTATCTCCGGTCTATTTGTTATGAGTGAGTAGTCCTCATGGGCTGCAGGTTGGGGAGAAACCTCGCAGCAATTATGTGCATCTAGATCATGGGAGAATTGTATTTTGTTTGAATTAATGATTTGTATCTTTTGTTTCTTTGTCTCTTGTCTCGATCTTTGGACTTGTAGGTACCCAAGATCCCATAGATTGATACAGGCTTGAGGTGAGATACTTGGCTAGTGGCGATATCATAGGAACCCCAGTGACAGAAAGGGTAGTACGGTCTTCACTTAGCGCCCCATTCGGGATCAATAACAACATCACCACTTAAAGCTTTGATCTGTGTTTTCACTTAATAATCGTTTGTAACCCGTGGCTTCAGTTTACTCTTGGTTGGATTAATATTCTATTTCTATGCCCACTGCATCACGGGGGCTCTAGAATATTATAACGTGTTTCCCACAAGAGATTATCTCAATACAAATATTATACATGACTATGCTTATTATTATCTTTTATCCCATTTGATGTGCAGCTACAGGTGGATCTTCAACCCTGGCCTATCTCCATACATTGATTCAAACCCATTATAGAGTGAACTAGATTGGTCCGGTCAACTAAGGTAAAACAAACAAACAAAGTCTTGTAGATGTGTCATTTTTTATTAACTTTTAGCAGTGCTTTCCGAGGTTCGATTAAACCGAGATCTTCTAGGGAAAAAGCTATTATACTACCATCCGTGAATCCGGATCGAAGGTATCAACCCTTTTTCTAGCGTCGTTGCCAGGGAAGCAATTTCGCTATCCTAGTGAGGTCATTAGAGACCTTCTTTTTTGTTTTATTACTAGTTGTAGTTTAATTCTTGTTATTAGTTTACTTTCTTGTTATCTATTTGAAAACCCCTAAAAAAATTAGTTACTTGTTATTCGTTTTCATTACTTAAAATTACCAAAAAGATAAGAGCCATGGATCAAAAGAGATTAGGGGAGTATGCTACTCCCACTGATGATTTTATTCATGCACCCATCACTCAACCCGTAGTTGATGCGGAAACATATGAGATAAAACCTAACCTTTTAAGTTTGGTTCAACAAAACCAATTTAGGGGTTCATATTCTGAGGATTCAGGATTGCACTTAAATACTTTTACTGAAATTTGTGACATGATGCGTATTAAAGATGTAGATCCAAATGCTGTTAAGCTAAGATTATTCCCTTTCTCTCTTAGAGGAAAGGCTAAGGATTGGTTGCTAGCTCTACCAAAGGGCACTATTAAATCTTGGGAGGAATGTACTAATTTGTCTATGACTAATTTTCCCCCCGGCTAAGACTATGCAGCTAAGATCCAGCATTACAAGCTTTATACAAGAAGACCGTGAGCCACTAGCGCTTGCGTGGGAAAGGATGAAAGAAGCCGTAAAGAACTATCCTAATCATGGGATGGAAGAGTGGCTTATATTACATTTATTTTATAATGCTCTTAACCCAATGTCTAAGTCTATTCTAGATAGTGTAGCAGGAGGAACGATCATGGGAAAGCATGTGAGTGTTGCCAAAAAGTTACTTGATGATATGCAAAACAACCATGCCCAATGGCATGTGGAAAGAACCTCGAAGAGAGTAAGTTCAATTACCGAGGTAAACAATGAGGATCTTACATCTAAGGTAGATGAGTTGCTTAGCTAGCTTAGTGAAGGGTAAGGAAGATACCCAAGTTAATGCTATCACTACCGATGTTAATTATATAACTCACACTCCTTTTAATCCTACATGGAAAAATAATTATGCTTCTAATGTTCAAAAATATCATGCTAATCCTGCAGGAGCTCCTTATAATAATTGTGATAATACAATGGAGCAAATCATGGCAATCTCCCATTTGAGCAAATCGTTAGAACATTTATACAAGATCAAACCAAACAAAATAATATGCTTATTAAGATTACGAAGAACCATGAAAGTAGTATAGGAAGATTATCTAACCAGGCCGTTGCAATTAGAAATGATGTGCAGGCTCTATAGGAAAGAACAAATACCATGGAGGCTCAGCTGGGTAAGGTAGGTGAGGGCCAAGCTCTCATAGTAGCAAAGTTTGCTAGAAAACCCAAGCTAAATACGGTAGAAGACCTCAAGATGACGAGGATGGTAACCAATGATGAAAAAACTGAAGAGCTGGATTATAGCAACGCGCCAACACCAGAATATATCGTGGAAGATCTATTGAATATGATCACCGTTAAGAGTCCAGGTATAGAATAAGGAAATGATGTTATGTACCAACAATTTATATAACAAGTAGCATCTAAGGTTCCTGATTTAGATGTGGAGTACAAAAGACTAGCTGATAAGCTTCCAACTAAGCTAGATGATATATTTGAGCCTACTATTAAAATTAAGTTGGGAGTTAATGAGATATCCACTTTGTGATCTTGGTGCAAGCGTCTCGACAATTTTCAAAAGACTATTCGATAAGTTAAACTTAGGGCCATTTGTTACATCTGAATTAAGACTCCATCTAGCTGATTCAACTTATAAACAAGCTGTTGGGATCAAAGAACATATAGTTGTTGAAATTAAAGGTAGTCCCGCTCTTATTGATCTTGTTATTATGGACATGCCTGAAGATCCCATAGCACCTATAATTCTAGGTAGGTCATTCCTAAGAACTATTTAAATCTTTGATTAATTTACATGAAGGGAATATAAGAATAGGGCTACCATCTAGAGATCCTTTTGTAGTTCACTTCCCTAGGAAAAAGAAGGCCAAGCCTAATGATGATGATGTAATTACTTTTAAAGCAAACTACTTTGGAGTGGGTGTTCCACTTCACAAACCTAAGTGATTTCCATCGAGTTCAAGCTAATTGATCTTAACTAGAAGCGCTTCATGGGAGGCAACCCATGTGAAATAAAGTTTCTCTTTATATTTTCTATTATATTTTCTATTGTGTTAGTCTGTTTTTGTTTTTGTTTTTAATAAAGAGTGTTCAAGAAGACCTATGGAGAGAGAAGAAGAAATAGCATAATCCTCTATATTTTATTTTACTAACGCATGGCCTAGGAAGTATTGCTGGATCATTACTTACTATTTTTGCTGTTATCTAACCCTTTGATAAGATGTGCAAAGGCGCACAAAGCTACTAATCAAATTCCTTGAGTTTTTTTAGTTCACAGTGTCGATAACGACCACTGGTACGGCCGGAGTGGACCGTACCGTGCGCCCGTACCACCTCAAGCCAAAGGAAGATAAATACTTTGATGATTGCCGAAGGAACAATATTGATAACGACCACTGGTACGGCCAGACGCGCCCGTACCGCATGCTCGTACCGTACCCCCGAGCAAACATCAGATTTTAATCAAAAGTCACCGTAACGTTAACGACCAGCAGTACGGGCGCACGCGACCATACCGCGTGCCCGTATCGAGTGCACCGCTTGGGAGAAGCCGTCGCCCCCATGGTAAGTCACCCGATACGGGTGGGCTCCGGTCGTACCTCCCGCCCGTACCACGTACGCGGATGCCATATTGACCCCTAGGAGGTAACCTAAAAATCCCCAAATCATTTTTTCTCTTTCTTCTTCCTCCAAACTTCAAACCACCTCCATTGGATCTTCAAATTTACTCAATCTTTCTTTGATTCTTCGCACTCACTCGATCTAAGGTATGATTCTCCTCCGATCCCCAACTTATTTGTGCAAAAGCTTTGCTTAATCATTCATCATTGTCAATCTAGATATAGGTCTTGTTCTTGATTCAATCTTGGTACTAATTATGCTTAGCATTGTTTTTAGAGGAATTTCTTTTGTAGTTAGTGTAGAGAATCACTTATGCTATGTTTCTATTGGACCAAAAAAATATTAGCAATCTTTATTTACTTTGTCTTGTTTTTATTTATTAGATGAACATGAGGAGTCGTACACGTGAGATGGCTGCGGAGTCCTCCGCGCCACCCGTTGATACATTAACCTCCGAGTCACTTGGCATTGAGTTCACCGAGGAGTTCCATCTGACCCGTTTCGATCATCTCAAGATTCAAGAGATCAAGTCCACCAAGTGGGTGTGTCCATATATCCTGAACCAACTTGGCATTCGTGCTGATTTCGATTTACTCCACAACAATGTTGGTTTGTACAATTTTTCCTTTCATGATGTTGTGACATATCGCCGCTTGACGCTTCAGTTCTTCAGCACCTTGACACACACGGTGGATCCTTATGGTTGTTCTGAGGAACAAATGCCCGAAGTTGATCGAATAAAATTGCGCCTTATGAACTGTGAGTATACTTTGACACTCTGCCAATGGGCCCAATGCTTTGGGTTTACCAACAACACCACTGATGTACACACAACTACCATTGTTTTAGATCCTCCCCCTTCAGAATATTTTAATTTGATGAGAATCCGTGGAAACACACCCAAGGGGAACCAAATTGATCGTCCTGCTATGCGATATTTGTTTTATGCCATTGCTAACACACTGCATGCACGTGGTGAGTTTACTAGAGTTAATGAGGAGGACATTTTGATCCTTGAAAAAGTTGCACTTGTCAACTATAACCTAATGCCAAATTTGGGAGCTCTACTTGTGTTTTACCTTAAGTATCAGGCTCTTCAATCTTGAGGACCCATATGTGGAGGAGGAGTTGTGACCGTTGTCGCACACGCACTTTGCATCAACCAAGGTAACATACAACCATTGACTGGAAGTAACCGTCTCGGTCTATCTACTCTAAGAGCATGTGGTATGATTTCTAAAAATCATGGTTGATATTTCTTCGATATACCTGGAGCGGATCACTTTATCCCAACTCCTTTGCCTAACGGTTTATTCTCTATCGAGGATGGATGTTTGCGTTATGACGCGCAAGTTGAAGCTAATCTACCCCAGAAATACCTGTGGGAGGAGGAGAAGATGAAGAAGTAGAACAAGGAGGACCCGAACAAGACGTGCAGCCACCAAACTACTACTACACCACCTATGAAGAAATTTATGCACTTGAAGGAAACATTCAAAACATGAACAACCTCTCCATCAACCTTCGAGATGCCATTGCAAGCCTCGCCACCCAGTTCCATGATTGGAGCAGCCAATGGAACGTGGGAGATTATCCACCGCCACCACAATGAGCAACAAAAGGGCTTGCAAAAGCCTAAGCTTGGAGATGTGTTCCCCCAACTAATTTATTTGTGTAATAACGAGGTTGTACTCCTGCTCCTTGAGAGCTTTGAAACACTCGTGTTGGCTTGTTCCAACACTTTGATTTTTGTTTGCTTTTTAATTTGATTTCATTTTAGTTTATTTGTTTTCCTTTATTTTCTTTTCTTGAAACCCTTGCTTGGTCGCAAGTTCTTTTCTATTCTTTAATCCTATCCTCAAAAATACAAAAAGATTTTTTCGTTTATCCTTTCTCGTAAACGTGGATTCATACTTTGCCACTTTGCTTTAATATCATTTTGAGAGTAATCATGTTTGAGTTTTGAAGGAACACATCCCTATAAGGAAGAGGATCATGAAGTTACTTATGAGAGGTATGTCCTATGTCTCCCACTTATGAAGTTTGAATTGTTTATCTTAGTTGGTTGATTTGCTAAGATGCCATGCTAGTGGAAAGTAATTTAATTTGGTTAGAGTAAGGCTTTTTATTGGTATGATGATTAGTTGTTGAAGCTCTTTCTCTAGTTCTTTTAGTTAACCGAGTGTTGCCTTGGAAATAATAATGCCAAACAAGTACAAGAAGAAAAAGTATGAAATTTACGACTTGTTTGATGAATGATTGTCTTGAGAGTATACCCTTGATTATACTTAACCTCGTAGATATTTTGATAGTCTCGATGACACTCATGAAATGAGTTGTTTGATTGAAATAAAGTCTAGTGGTAATTGTGATGCATGCCAAAGCTAACCTTGTGGATCAAACCGTGGTACTAGCTCAAAAAAAGAAAGAGAAAGAAGCGAGAAAACTTTGTTCTATGTCTCTAATGCACACCTTTGGGATGCCAACAACTCCGCTAGCTTTTGAACGATCTATGGTATAACCCCGGATTTCAGCTATGAGTTGATGACATGAGTGGCATCCGTGTCAATGTATGGGCAAAAGTATTGGTACTCTCAAAGGTTGTGCAAACACTAGCAAAAAGAAATAAGCAACAATCCTAGAAAAATGAAAAAGAAAGAAGAAAAAATCTATGAGGATCCACATAACAAGTCCTTGGCATGGTCTCATTACTACTTTACAATTTTTTCTTCAAAGACAATGATTGGATTAGAAGTGTTTTAGATTGACTTGATTTATTGATGTGGGTGTAAATAAGATACTTCATTGTTATACTACTTGGGACATGAAACTCTCTTACTCAATTATGCTATTTAAAACATCCTAGTGTTCCTTGGCAAGCTGAGAGTTAATTAGATGAATTGGATTGATTGCTACACTTCTAGTTGTTTATACTTATATTAAACTTTAGTTTGATTATCTTGACTTACCGAAGCTTGTATAGTATTCTTGTCATCTCTCTAACTTTGAATAGCTTCGCAAATGAATGAAGTGTTGAGCACATACGACTACCAACTGTAAGTGAACTCTTATTCTCGTTGTTTCAAGTTTAACGCTGAATTCCTTATAGTTCTTTGGTTCTTCTTGCTCGAGGATGATCAAGGTTTGAGCTTTGGGGAAGTTGATAGCTCTGATTTTTGCCATATTCCACTTCGTTTAAACTTTGTTTTTGGTCAAGCAATTGCCAAAGAAACTCTCAACTCTTGCCACTAATGACTAATAATTGCAAAGATATGAAAATCCCTTCTTTGATTTATGTTGTGCAGGAAATCATGGCTTTTAAAGAAAAATAAGGAGTCATAACGAAGGATTTTGAGGAAGTACACACGACCAAGTAATTGAAGAGGCGTTCCACGGTGCTTGAAGGCTTAACGACCACTCGTATGGGCGCGGTCCACCGGTACTGCCCGCCTGTACCAGGTGGAAATGGCTACGTCTCGTCAAACCCTACAACTTTCGTGAAGACGCCTATATATTTTGAGGCTCCAGCCACCGGCCAGAGAGCCGCCATTCGCAGATTGCATCACAACACCACCAAAGGAGATCCACACCATTGTTCATCACTTCCACCATCCACCCATCCACTAGCCATATCCATTGCTTTGTACTTTAGATCTCCTTGTGATTTGGTGACCATTGTAAGAATATTTTGATTTCAATCTAAGTATTTGCATGATGTTTTCTATCTCCGATATATTTGTTATGGGTGAGTAGTCCTCAGGAGATGCGGGTTGGGGAAATACCTCGCAACAATTATGTGCATATAGATCATGGGAAAATTGTATTTTGTTTGAATTCATGATTTGTATATTTTGTTTCTTTGCCTCTTGTCTCGATATGTGGACTTCTAGGTACTGAAGATCCCATAGATTGATAAAGGCTTGAGGTGAGATACTTGGCTAGTGCGATCTCATAGGAACCTCAGTGACAGAAAGGGTAGTACGGTATTCGCTTAGCGCCCCATTCGGGATCAACAACAACATCACCACTTAAATCTTTGATATGTGTTTTCACTTAATAATTGTTTGTAACCTGTGGCTTTGGTGTACTCTCGATTGGATTAAAAGTCTATTACTATGCCCGATGCATCACGGGGGCTCTAGAATATTAGGATGTGTTGCCCACAAGAGATTATCTCAATACAAACATTATACATGACTATGCTTATTATTATCTTTTATCCCATTTGATGTGCAGCTACAAGTGGATCTTCAACCCTGGCCTATCGCCATCCATTGATTCAAACCCATTATAATGTAGACTAGATTGGTCCGGTCAACTAAGGTAAAACAAACAAACAAACAAAGTCTTGTAGACGTGTCCTTTTTTATTACCTTTTAGTAGTGCTTTCCGAGGTTTGTTTTAACCTAGGTCTTCTATGGACAAAGCTATTATACTACATCTGTGAATCCGGATCGAAGGTATCAATCGCCGTAGCGCAAATACCGATGAGCGCATCAGCCGCTGATATGCCAAGGTAGCCGAGAAGTGGAAGTAGATGAACGAGGCTAACGAGGAGGTACTCTCACAGCTTTGACTGGCCCTCCGAGAGGATTACCTAGGGAAGGCCAGGACTCAGCAGGCATGCTTCTTGGAGAAGAAGTAAGAGCTGGAGGGCTCCCTACACAGCGTAGGAGCGTCTGGCCCAACTTATCATCAATCTAGATGCCTTGAAGGGGCTGCAAGCCGCCCATCAAGAACTCCATAAGCATTGGGACCTCCGTGACGAGGTTGAGAGGGACCTCCAGGTGCTAGAGAAGGAGCGGTGCAAGATGTACCGGGCGCTTTCCAAGTGCGCGGCCGCCACTCTTTAGGACTTCGGAGTGACCAACTTCTACATCGGGCCTCTCGTCGACACCAACACATATGGTGCCTTTTTGGCACTCTTCAATCGATTCACGGTGGTGTTGAAGGGAGAGCCACGCTCTACCACGGGTACCATATGGATGAGTGTCGGAGGATGATGCGGGTCGTGGCAACCCACATATTTTCCACCCTCTACCAGCATGATGCCAACTTCCTATGGAGGGCGCTCCTGTAGAGGGTGACGCACCCCCAAGGAACCCTGGTAAGAGAGATCGCCTGCTTCTAGCAGCTTGTGGAGGAGCGCACTGATGACTTCCCCCCGATATTCGAGTGGACTGAAGAGGGCGAGGCTACTGAGGCCGTCAAGGCCCCAGGTGGTGAAGACAGCGGTTCCCAAAGTGGCTCGTCCAACGCCGAGGGGAGTGAAGAGCCATCTTCTAAAGACAGTGTTTCGGAGCAGTCGGCCTAAGAGGTCCTTTCACTGTAATCTGTTTAGTGGACTATGGTGTGGTGACCGTGTTTTGGACCTGATGCCTCCCCATAATCTCCCGGCATGTATTTGCCTATGCTTATGTCGAGGGCTTTGTCTTTCCTTTTTGGCTCACGGGGGATGACCATGCAGAGGATATGCGCGTCGCGGGGGGGCCCTGCAATGAACTTACATAGAAAGTTATAGGCATCTGGAGCCGTGGGTGAGGTAACTTATTGCTGCAATCAGGTGGCAAGTTCAGATCCCATCACACTAGGCCCTGTGGTTTCTGGATGCTAGAGGGGTGAGTGCCTCACGATCTGCCTCGCAAACCTCTAGAGGAGAAGGCCATCAAGCTAGCATGGAGATTTTTTATTTTTTAAAGGCCAGGAACCGTGGGTGAGGTAACTTATAGCTAAGGAATGGGTCGTAAGTTCATAGCTTGACACTTTAGGTCCTGGAGAGCTTAGGCCGTGGAGGGGCAGTGCCTCACGAGCCATCGTGGCAATATCGTTTTGATCAGGAACCATGGGTGAGGTAACTTACAGCCGAGGAACGGTCCGTAAGTTCAGAGATCGACACTTTAGGTCCTGGAGAGCTTAGTCCATGGAGGGGCAGTGCCTCACGAGCCGTCACGAAAATATCTTTTTGGTCAGGGACCGTGGGTGAGGTAACTTACAGTCGAGGAACATGCCGTAAGTTCAGAGCTCAACACTTTAGGTCTTGGAGAGCTTAGGCTGCGGAGGGGTAGTGCCTCACGAGCCGTCGTGACAATATATTTTTGGTCAGGAACCATTGGTGAGGTAACTTACAGCCGATGAATGGGACGTAAGTTCAGAGCTCGACACTTTAGGTCCTGGAGATTTGGGGTGCTAGAGGGAATTGCCTCACGAGCCGACAGAAACCATGGGTGAGGTAACTTACAGGTGAGGAACGGGCTGTAAGTTCAGAGCTCGACACTTTAGGTCCTGGATATTTGGGCCGCTAGAGGGAATTGCCTAATGAGCCACCCTGTAAGTCTCTCGAGGAGAGTACCATAGGGCCCGTGCTCGCCTATGATCTTCTTAGGGAGGAGATTGTAGGTATCGCATGTTCTGGCGGTCCTAACCGAGGACGAGTACATCCTGGTCAGGTCACATCTCCAGTGCCGACTCGTTTCATTTATACACCATACGAGGGTCTCGAGCACCGGGAACCGTGGGTGAGGTGACTTATAGATGGATCTAGTCCGCAAGTTCAGAGCTCGACACTTTAAGCCCCTGGTGTCGACGAGAGCGATCAGGCGATAGGCACCATCCTATCCCCCACTCGTATGATGGATACACGATAACATGGTAAGCACGTGTGAAGAAAGGAACATTCGGAAAAACAAATCAATTCACAGAAAGGAAGACTGAAATCATCAACAATTGCAGTTGTTTCCCTTCCCGAGGACCCTGCCCCTGTGGGGGCAAAAAAGTATCACCTGGCGAAAAGGAGCAAGAGTTGAGAGTCACCTTAAGAGGGCTGAGCCTAGGAATGGCCTACATGTCTTTCGAGGATATGGGGATGCCTCTAGCTCCATGGTATTCCCTCAGAGACCGAGCTCCTAGTTCCACCGCTACGCCCTTCTGCTAGCCCCTAGGCCCTTCGTCGGAGCTATGGGTCTAAGGGCCTAGGCCCTGTTGCACTTGTTGATCTATTCGCGCCTCTTCTTGCTATCGTACTCATCCCTTACTTCCTTGAGCTTGACACACTTGTCTGTGGCATGGCCCTACCTCTCGTGAAAGGTGTAATACAGGTGTAGTCCGGTTGAGCCGCCCGCTCCCTTCCGTGGGGGATGCCGCTTGACAACCTTCCTCGAGCACCTGTTGGAGCTTCCCTCCACCTCTGTGGCTAGGTCTGCTAGTCCGGGCTTGCATTGGGCGAATAGATTCTCGGCTTCTGCCTTGGCGTAACGATCGGCCAACGCGAAAAGCTCGGCCACTGTGGATAGGTTCTTTCCGCGTTGGCCGATCTTGCCGAGCACCCGGGCATCGGCGACGCCTTCAGCGAAAGCCGCGATGACCTCCACAACAGTGGCCCCGACAATCCTGACGAAGCTTTGGTCGAAGCGCTGCAGGTACTTGTGTAGGGTCTCATTGGGCCCTTGACGCACCCTCTTGAGGTGTTTACACGTGTACGCGGGTCTGTCCGCATCCCGAACTTTGCGATCAAGAGGCTCCAGAGCTCCGACCATGAACTGATGGATCCCTTAGGGAGGTTTAGTAGCCACGTGCACGCCTCCGGCCCTAGGCTCATGGGGAACCAGTTGGCGAGGATGCGGACATCTCCCCCATCCACCTCGACGCCTGTGGTGTAAATCTATAAGAACTCTGTGGGGTTGGTGGCACCATTGTACCACAGTGGAATCTTTGGCTTAAACTTGGGCGGTCACATCACCCTGCGGAGGTGCTCGGCGAGGGCAGGGCAGCTAGAGCTGCGGGTCCCTATGCCTGGAGGATTTGGGTTTCACGACCCCATCGCCTAGCCAAGGTTACTCGCGCATCCTCCACCGAACGAGCGACCTCCTCCCGGCTTTGGATCTGCCCGAGGTATGTCGCGCTCGGCGGTTTTCCGCCTTCCGAGACCCCCGGCCCGCCATGAAGAGGAGGTAGGGTGCACCGTAGGCTATGTCGCCTGGTTGCGCCTCAGGTGCCGCGAGGCTGTCCCAAGTGACATCCATCAGGGCTGCGAGGCGTGCCTGACACTACTCTCTCGCGTCCTTGGCAGGCAAGTAGCAGAGGAGCTCTTTCGCCATGAGGCGAGCCATCTTCGGGCGAGCGGGATGCGGTGCATCTAGGTTGGCGAGGTGCTCGCAGAAGAATTTTCCCCGCCCGTACTCGCGGAGTGGCGCTAGCAGGACTTGCTATTGGCTCCGGAGTGGAGCGAGGGTGTGGGGGCAGCATGACGCAAGCCCATGAGCATCTCCACATTTTTCCGCCGAGAGCAGCATTCGCGAGGCTTGCTGTGAGTGACCATGCTGGCGACACTGAATGAGGTCCTCTGAATCACACCTCAGCCCCTACCTGGTGCACCAAATGTCAGAGATTTGCCCTGTGAAGGAAACTAGGGTCCAACGATCCCTTGGTTCAAGATGGGGCTAAACGCACGGTTCCAAGGAAACTCGGTGATGGCCGTAGGGGCGGAAGAAGCACACGATAGAGAGGTAACACGGGTTTTTTACCCAGGTTTGGGACCCTCGTGAGGAGGTAAAGCCCCTACTCCTTCTTTGTTGTATTGCTCGTGTGCTTCACGAGGGTACAATAGAGGATGATAGTCTAGGGTTTTAGATCTCCAGGATTGACCTCTTCTAAGGTAGGAGAAGGACTCCTTATATAGGGTGGCATTAGGCCTCTTCCCCCTATCTATGGGTGGGAAGGGCTACCACATTCCCGCCCAAAGGACTCTGGTCCACCTTGTCTTCATGTGGCCGTCGGCCAGCTATAGCGCCGGAGTGGTGGACGGTCGTCCTTCTGCTTTGCATCGTCACCCCGGTCTCCTTGCACTGAAACGGATATGCCAGGCTCTGCTACCGCCTTGCATTACTCCCTTCCGCCTTTGTGCAGAGGAGGACAGGGTGAGCTTCGCTTTCCTGGGGTAGACCGGTCGTTGCTTGGACTGACCGTTGGCGCGTCGTCTTGCGGGACGCGCTCATGGCTGAGAATGCTTCCCCTCCTGAGGTCTTGATGGGAGGCTTCCATCCTATGGCAAGGCTGGTCTGGATGCTCGTCGAAGCTCTTGGCCTCGTTTCCCCTCTCGAGGTTCGTGCTCCTCACGGACCCTCATGAGGGTGCATCTGATGGGCCTGGTGACTCGGCGGGATGAGGTACCCCGGTGCCAATAGTCCGATAGTCACTAGAAGAGGAACTGTGACAAGTACAGGGTGGATAAAGCCAGGAGTGGAAGTATGACTTCTGACTCAGGTATACGATACCGGATCGGTTGTTTTTATGTGCAACTCGATGCAGGACTGGTAAGGCATAGGAGCATGGCGAGAGGGGAGATTAACATCAGAGTCGGAAACAAAGCAAGAGTTGTTGCATTAGCCATAGGACGATGCAACTCTGATTACCTTCATGATTTGTACTAGAACTAAATAAGTGTTATTATGTTCCTTTACTAAGCTAAAACATCATTTCTGCCTCATGTTTGATGGAGCAGGGTTATGAGTCGAATATTAAGAACAATGGTTGTTCCTTTTATTTGAATAATGTGTTTTATGGATATGCATCTATCCAAGACGGACATTTTGTGCTTGATCTTGAATGTAAATCAGTTTATAACTTGAATGGTAAAAGGTTGAAGCCGAATGATCTTAGTTCTATTTATCTATGGCATTGTCGCCTTGTTCATATTAGCTAGAAACACATGCAGAAGCTCCATGGTGATGGACTCCTAGATTCGTCGGGCTTGGATCCGTTTGAAACATGCGAATCCTATTAGCTAGGAAAGATGACCAAGACACCTTTCGCAAAGAGTTATGAGAGGGCATCTGGCTTGCTAGAACTGATACATAGTGATGTATGCAGTCCAATGAGCACGACAACCAGAGGTGGTTATGAGTATTTTGGCACATTCATGGATGATATCAGTAGATATGTGTAACGCCCCAAATCGGAACTATGCAGAGCCCAACATTTTCTGCCAAAATCTGCATAGAAGCGATTCAAAGGCACCTACTAGACACTTTTGTGTGGGTGGGATTTTCGACAAGTAGTTACATCACAATCATTTACAATAGAACCCACAAGAATCATATATATATATAACAATGACTCCACGAGTCAAGAGTACAAATGATACAATTCAAATATATAGTTCGAGAAGAAAGCAAAATAGTTTCCGAGTACAGATAAGATCCAAATGGGACTAAGCGTCCTGAAGAATAATCAAGCGGTGTCCATAAACCCTGCCCATGCCAAGCCGAAAGGGTAACCTTTCTAACATCGTCAATCACATACCTGTTAAAGCCAAAGGGTGCCGACAAAGGGCAAAGGAAAATAGAAAGAGAGCGGTCAGTACTGAGGCCAGTACACAGCAAGTCTTAGAATTTGGCATCTCTCGCCTACATGGGTATGGTGGGCTCAGCAGCAGTAAGCTTGCACTATCTAGCTTATAGAGACACGCTACAAATTCAGATATTAGAGTGAGATAAGAGAGCGCTATACGGTAACAATAATATAATACCAAGCATAACCCATCCAAAGATTTCCCCCTCGAAGACCGAGGAAGTCCTCTTACGGAACACACACGTTGCAATTTTAGTTATCCAGTTGCTTAGTTGGTAATTACAAGTCACATTATTAGAGGCAAAGCATTAGTGGCATTGTCTATGATCATGACACTATACTCCCGAAGCGTCCATAACCATGGACACACAGCTTCTCAAAAAGATTTACCCTGCAGGGGTGCACTACTGTACACAAACGCATGTTTGACCTTCAGGGAACATATTATGTGTGTATTTTGAATCTCACAACAAGAACTGTCCCATAACTATGCTCATATCCGGAGGCATCACCTATTGTGTTTTACCCACACAAGAGATACAACTGATTCTCTTACATGCATGCGAGCATGAATGATTTAAGATGCAAAAAGTTAAATATCAGCTTGCAAAAATTGGGGCTTAGGGTCACACGTTAGGGTTTTTGAAACCGATGGTCTCGGCGTTCGACAGGATCGATCTTTGGACTCCAGGATCAGGGACCTCAGCGTTCCATGTAGATGACACTCGGTAAACGGATCCATGAAGGAGGACTTGAGGTTTTCTAGGAAGGAGATCTTGGGGTTCGGCTCCCATGGTCGATGGCGAACTTGGGTGGGTCAAGCACCGGGTTTCTTCAGGTTCGACTACTTCAGCAACAATATAGTCGAAGTAGCACCATGAAGCACCTTTACTAGATCATCATCGTAAAGGCATGCATCTCCAGGACATCATCAAAGCGAAACTGTGGTCTTCGTTTCGTCCCTAGTGTTTGCACAACACACGAGCACACATACCTCCATCTTCTGGCTTCTCTACTCTAGCTGAATACGTCCACACGAACATGAACAAAATGTCCAAGACATCAAGTCAGGGACCAATAGATGGAACATGGTAGTAGCACCTCAACAAGGGATATCTCTGTCTGTGGACGCCGGGAGGAAGGTGCCAGACTGACTAGGTTGTAGGAGGGTGTGGCGGCACATTTAGGATGGTGATGGCTAGTATGAAGGGCGGTGCTTGCGAGTCGAGGGCGGGTTCAGCACGACGGGACAATGAGGAAGTGCTGCACAACAACAGGACAGAGGACCGGCGGTAGGGGCGTACTTCCGATGGGGTCTGGAGGTGGTGGTACAGGGGAGCTCTAGCCGTGGCTCACGGGAGGATAGGCGACGGCCGGAGAACGGCGGTTAAGGCGGAGGTCAGGCTTCACTAGGTGGAGCTTGCATGAGAGGGACCAGGGTCCGACGGCAGAGCAGTGACCCATGCCGAGGTTGAAGACGACCCGCTGCTGGCGGCGGTTGACATGGATGATGAGCTACTGCGGGGGGATCCTGCGTGGCGAGTCTTGGAGGCGTGCTGGGGGTGCTCGCGGATGCATCCATGGCGTGCGAGGAGGCCGAGGATGGTCGAAGATTGAGGGCGAGGAGGTGGCGGCCAGCGGCGAGCACGTGGCGGCGGCCGTGCTGCATTAGTTAGAGCGAGACCTAATGGGATGTGCGAGCATAACTGATGTGGTTGCTTGTAGGAGGAACGATGGGGCTTGCTCGATCGGGAGGGAGGATGAGATGGAAGCGGCGGAGGGGTGCAGGGAGAGAGCAGGAGGAATGAGAAGAGGTGATGTGTGTTCTTTCCACAAACCACACATGGATCCACCAGAGTGATTGCATGTGTGTTCTTTTCACAAACCACATATGGATCAACAAATGTCATTGCATGTATGTTCTTTTCACAAACCATATATGGATCCACCAATGTCATTGCATGTGTGTTCTTTCCATGAACCACATATGGATCCACCAATGTCATTGTATGTGTGTTCTTTCCACAAACCACACATGGATCAACCAGAGTGATTGCATGTGTGTTGTTTTCACAAATCACATATGGATCAACCAATGCCATTGCATGTGTGTTCCTGTCATGAACCACATATGGATCCACCAGTGTTCATTGCATGTGTGTTCTTTCCACAAACCACATATGTATCCACTAGAGTAATTCCATGTGTGTTCTTTTCACAAACCACTAATGGATCCACCAATGTCATTGCATCTGTGTTCTTTTCCACAAACCACATGGATCAACCAATGGCATTGCATGTGTGTTCTTTTCACAAACCACACATGGATCAACCAATGTCACTACATGTGTGTTCTTTTCACAAACCACACATGGATCTATCAGAGTCATTGCATGTGTGTTCTTTTCACAAACCACACATGGATCAACCAATGTCACTACATGTGTGTTCTTTTCACAAACCACACATGGATCCACCAGAGTCATTGCATGTGTGTTCTTTTCACAAACCACATATGGATTAGACAATGGCATTGCATGTGTGTTCTTTTAACAACCCACATATGGATCAACCAGTGTCATTGCATGTGTGTTCTTTCCACAAACCACATATGGATCAACTAATGGCATTGCATGTGTGTTCTTGTCAAAAACCACAAATGGATCGACCAATGTCATTGCACATGTCTTCTTTCCACAAACCTAATATGGATCCACTAGAGGCATTGCATGTGTGTTCTTTTCACAAACCACATATGGACCCACTAGAGTTATTGCATGTGTGTTCTTATACTAAAACCAGCACTAGAATCATTGCATGTGTGTTCTTTTCACAAACCACACATGGATCCACCAGAGTCATTGCATTTGTGTTCTTTCCACAAACCACACATGGATCCACCAGAGTAAGTGCATTTGTGTTATTGTCATAAACCACATATGGATCCTACTCCATCATTGCTCGTGTGTTCTTTCCACAAACCACATATGGATCCACTAGAGTCATTGCATGTGTGTTCTTTTCCACAAACCACATGGATCAACCATTGTCATTGCATGTGTGTTCCTGTCATCAACCACATATGGATCCACCAGTGTTCATTGCACGTGTGTTCTTTACACAAACCAAATATGTATCCACTAGAGTCATTGCATATGTGTTCTTTTCACAAACCACACATGGATCCAATAGAGTCCTTGCATGTGTGTTCGTTTCACAAACCACATATGGACCCACCAGAGTCATTGAATGTGTGTTCTTTTCCACAAACCACATATGTATCCACTAGAGTAATTGTATGTGTGTTATTGTCACGAACCACGTATGGATCAACCAATGTCATTGCATGTGTGTTCTTTCCACAAACCACATATGGATCAACCAATGTCATTGCATGTGTGTTCTTTTCACAAACCACACAAGGATCAACCAATGGCATTGCATGTGTGTTCTTTCCACAAACCACACATGGATCAACCAATGTCATTGCATGCGTGTTATTTCTACAAACCACAGATGGATCCAGTAGAGTCATTGCATGTGTGTTCTTTTCACAAACCACACATGGACCCACTAGATTCATTTCATGTGTGTTCTTTCCACAAACCACACATGGATCCACCAATGGCATTGCATGTGTGTTATTGTCACAAACCACATATGGATCAACCAATGGCATTTCTTGTGTGTTCCTGTCAAGAACCACATATGGATCCACCATTGTTCATTGCATGTGTGTTCTTTCCACAAACCACATATCTATCCACTAGAGTAATTCCATGTGTGTTCTTTTCACAACCACTTATGGATCCACCAATGTCATTGCATGTGTGTTCTTTTCCACAAACCACATGGATCAACCAATGGCATTGCATGTGTGTTCTTTCCACCAACCACACATGGATCCACCAGAGTAATTGCATGTGTGTTGTTGTCACAAACCACATATGGATCCTCCTCCATCATTGCATGTGTGTTCTTTCCACAAACCACATATGGAACCACTAGAGTCATTGCATGTGTGTTCTTTTCACAAACCACATATGGACCCACTAGAGTCATTACATATGTGTTCTTATACAAAAACCAGCACTAGAGTCATTGCATGCGTGTTCTTTTCACAAACCACACATGGTCCCACCAGAGTCATTGCATGTATGTTCTTTCCACAAACCACACATGGATCCACAAGAGTAATTGCATCAGTGTTATTGTGACAAACCACTTATGGATCCTCCTCCATCATTGCACGTGTGTTCTTTCCACAAACCACATATGGATCCAATAGATTCATTGCATGTGTGTTCTTTTCCACAAACCACATGGATCAACCAATGTCATTGCATGTGTGTTCTTTCCAAAAACCACATATGGATCCACTAGACTCATTACATGTGTGTTCTTTTCACAAACCACACATGGATCCACTAGAGTCCTTTCATGTGTGTTCTTTTCACAAACCACATATGGACCCACCAGAGTCATTGCATGTGTGTTCTTTTCCACAAAGCACATATGTATTCACTAGGGTAATTGTATGTGTGTTATTGTCACAAACCACATATGGATCAACCAATGTCATTGCATGTGAGTTCTTTCCACAAACCACATATGGATCAACCAATGTCATTGCATCTGTGTTCTTTTCAAAAACCACACATGGATCAACCAATGGCTTTGCATGTGTGTTATTTCCACAAACCACACATGGACCAGACAATGTCATTGCATGCGTGTTCTTTCTACAAACCACATATGGATCCACTAGAGTCATTGCGTGTGTGTTCTTTTCACAAACCACACATGGACCCACTAGAGTCATTTCATGTGTGTTGTTTCCACAAACCACACATGGATCCACCAATGGCATTGCATGTGTGTTATTGTCACAAACCACATATGGATCAACCAATGGAAGTGCATGTGTGTTCCTGTCATGAACCACATATGGATCCACCATTGTTCATTGCATGTGTGTTCTTTCCACAAACCACATATATATCCACTAGAGTAATTCCATGTGTGTTCTTTTCACAAACCACTTATGGATCCACCAATATCATTGCATGTGTGTTCTTTTCCACAAACCACATGGATCAACCAATGGCATTGCATGTGTGTTCTTTCCACGGACCACACATGGATCCACCAGAGTAATTGCATGTGTGTTATTGTCACAAACCACATATGGATCCTCCTCCATCATTGCATGTGTGTTCTTTCCACAAACCACATATGGAACCATTAGAGTCATTGCATGTGTGTTCTTTTCACAAACCACATATGGACCCACTAGAGCCATTGCATGTGTGTTCTTATACTAAAACCATCACTAAAGTCATTGCATGTGTGTTCTTTTCACAAACCACGCATGGATCCACCAGAGTCATTGCATGTGTGTTCTTTCCACAAACCACAAATGGATCCACCAGAGTGATTGCATGTGTGTTATTGTCACAAACCACATATGGATCAACAAATGTCATTGCATGTGTGTTATTTTCACGAACCATATATGGATCCACCAATGTCATTGCATGTGTGTTCTTTCCATGAACCACATATGGATCCACCAATGTCATTGCATGTGTGTTCTTTCCACAAACCACACATGGATCCACCAGAGTGATTGCATGTGTGTTCTTTTCACAAACCACATATGGATCAACCAATGGCATTGCATGTGTGTTCCTGTCATGAACCACATATGGATCCACCAGTGTTCATTGCATGTGTGTTCTTTCCACAAACCACATATGTATCCACTAGAGTAATTCCATGTGTGTTATTTTCACAAACCACTTATGGATCCACCAATGTCATTGCATGTGTGTTCTTTTCCACAAACCACATGGATCAACCAATGGCATTGCATGTGTGTTCTTTTCACAAACCACACATGGATCAACCAATGTCACTGCATGTGTCTTCTTTTCACAAACCACACATGGATCCACCGGAGTCATTGCATGTGTGTTCTTTTCACAAACCACACATGGATTAACCAATGGCATTGCACGTGTGTTCTTATAACAACCCACATATGGATAACCTAGTGTCATTGCATCTGTGTTCTTTCCACAAACCACATATGGATCAACCAATGGCATTGCATGTGTGTTATTGTCACAAACCACATATGGATCAACCAATGCCATTGAATGTGTGTTCTTTCCACAAACCACATATGGATCCACTAGAGTCATTGCATGTGTGTTCTTTTCACAAACCACATATGGACCCACTAGAGTCATTGCATGTGTGTTCTTATACTAAAACCAGCACTAGAGTCATTGCATGTGTGTTCTTTTCACAAACCACACATGGATCCACTAGAGTGATTGCATGTGTGCTATTTTCACAAACCACACATGGATTAACCAATGGCATTGCATGTGTATTCTGGTAACAACCCATATATGGATCAACCAGTGTTATTGCATGTGTGTTCTTTCCACAAACCACATATGGATCAACCAATGGCATTGCATGTGTGTTATTGTCACAAACCACATATGGATCAACCAATGTCATTGCAATTGTGTTCTTTCCACAAACCACATATGGATCCACTAGAGTCTTTGCATGTGTGTTCTTTTCACAAACCACATATGTACCCACTAGAGTCATTGCATGTGTGTTCTTATTCTAAAACCAGCACTAGAATCATTGCATGTGTGTTCTTTTCACAAACCACACATGGATCCACCAGAGTCATTGCATGTGTGTTCTTTCCATAAACCACACATGGATCCACCTGAGTAATTACATGTGTGTTATTGTCACAAACCACATATGGATCCTACTCCATCATTGCAAATGTGTTCTTTCCACAAACCACATATCGATCCACTAGAGTCATTGCATGTGTGTTCTTTTCCACAAACCACATGGATGAACCATTTTCATTGCATGTGTGTTCTTTCCACAAACCACACATGTATCCACTAGAGTCATTGCATGTGTGTTCTTTTCACAAACCACACATGGATCCACTAGAGTCCTTGCATGTGTGTTCTTTTCACAAACCACATATGGACCCACCAGAGTCATTGCATATGTGTTCTTTTCCACAAACCACACATATCAACCAATGGCATTGCATGTGAGTTCTTTCCACAAACCACACTTGGATCCACCATAGTAATTGCATGTGTGTTATTGTCACAAACCACATATGGATCCTACTCCATCACTGCATGTGTGTTCTTTCCCCAAACCACATATGGAACCACTAGAGTCATTGCATGTGTGTTTTTTTCACAAAGCACATATGGACCCACTAGAGTCATTGCATGCGTGTTCTTATACTAAAACCAGCAATAGAGTTATTGCATGTATGTTATTTTCACAAACCACACATGGATCCACCAGAGTCATTGCATGTGTGTTCTTTCCACAAACCACACATGCATCCACCAGACTAATTGCATATGTGTTATTGTCACAAACCACATATGGATCCTCCTCCATCATTGCACATGTGTTCTTTCCACAAACCACATTTGGATCCACTAGAGTCATTGCATGTGTGTTCTTTTCCACAAACCACATGGATCAACCAATGTCATTGCATGTGTGTTCATGTCACTGTCAACACCCCGGATTTTTAATCCCAGATGCCTGTTATGTCATCCATCGCAATCCCAGGATTACCATTTTTGCGAGACATAACAGATTGGATATCACAGTACATCATCCATTACAAACCATAATCAGGTATTACACGAATAAAGGATCTCATGATCCTGTCTTAATACAACAAGCTGCAGAAATAGATAATAAGCGTAGCGGTGGGGTCCGTCTTCAAGGGCACATGCAATGCTGACGATGGAAGATAGTCCTAGTTATCATAGCCGTCCTATTGTCCTTCATCTTGGTAGTCTCCTTCATAGTCTGGCCATAGGAATAGCCAGGGACAAAAGACATGAGTACTCTTTAAGTACTCGCAAACTATTACTAACAAGTCAGGTAGTGCTAGTAGGATTGCTAACTCTAAGTTTATTTATAAAGTTAAGTTTGAAACATAAGCTGAGTTCAGAAACAAGGAAAGATAAAATAAAGTTCTAGAATCACTTAAGTTGGGAAGCTAGTGTCATAGTCACAACTTTGTTGTGGTCAAGTCAAGATTCATCATTCCTTTCATAAGTCATTTTCAAAACATCTGACAACGAAACATTATGGCCACTCCAACTGTCCATAACCGCAGACGCGACTATTCAAATAGTTTGACACTCTACAGAGGTGCTACACTTTTACCACAAGATTCGATACATCTGTCAAGGATAACCTTGAATCATCATACTTAGTATGCAGATAATCAAATATAACCTTTCCTTTAGACACCCTAGTATAAGCACCTCTCCTATGAGTATGGCCTCCCAACCATGACCATCTGTCATCTTGGGTACTACATAGGTGGACAACATTGAGAGGTAGCCTCAGCTCAAACCTCTCCCGCGAGGGAACTAATACTAATGCATATAAATTTCCAGCTAAGCCTTACCCAATTCAGGTATTGTGGTTGTACGGTAAATTGGAATGGTATCGCATCCGAATCCAACCATAAGTTTTTGTAAAGGGCTAAGGCTCATGCCTCAACATTTTCATCATCATAAACCATTTGTATTTCTCAACACATGTCAAAACATCTCATTAAAATGACTCATCATTCCAAGGTTTTCACAATTCATTTTCACCAAGTATTCCCATCTAAAGTGACTCAAGTTTTGATTTAGCTCTAAGCCACTAAGTTAAGAGTGTTCACTAAGGTGGGATGCTAATATCAATCTCATGCCATAGAATGACATCTAAAGTTATCTAGATAGGTCAAGTTTTATACTTTTTATGCTACCTTCAAACAAGTAAGGGACTTTGGTAAAGTAAAGAAAGTAAAACTTGTAAATAAAACTTGGGGTAGATAATAGTCAAAGTGGTATAACCAAAGCAGGCTTAATGCATCTTGCTTAGGTTATCTAACTTAATTCTAGCTTGCTAACAGTAGCTTGCCTTGGGTAGTGCAGTGGTTGAAGTTTTCTTCCTCCTCTTCTTGATAGAACTCCTCCTCCCCAAAAGCTTGGTCGGTACTAACGTCTATAAATACGTACGGGATACACAATCACCAAACAATACTTAACTAGTCTACTTAGCACACTAAGGCACACATTTGATGATCTATTATCATCACAAGCCTCACAAGGTTTTATTAATTAGCTTCATTCTTTTTATTTAAGAAAAGTAGTTTCTACTCATTGAAATTAACTAAGATTTAATATTCTCCAATTAAAATATGGGATCATGTGGACACATGTCATCACCACATATACTAACATATGGGAATGTGATTTAAAGGTTGGATCACATTTTAATAACTTTAAGTTTAACATTTAATGATTTAAAGTGACTAGAAATGCCTATATAGCATGAATTTGGTACTAGTCCAAAGTCATTGCATCCAAACCTTAATATTATTATATATTCAGATAGGTATGGTGAAATGTGATTTTTGAGAGTTGGAATCAACTCAAAAGCTATTATGGTTGATTTTATAAAAATGTTTGAATGTGCAAATGCTTCTGTCTTGTTATTTTTATTAGGTGAGATCTTTAACTCTAAATGAATTAAATCCAACGGGCTTGGATAGATCTTTTCAGAGGCTTCCCAACAAAATTGGAATCACTCAATTTGGATTTGTAAATCTTCCTAAATTGATTTTTGAACTAAGGGACAGAATTGGGTCTAAACTAAAATAGATAAGTCCTAATTTGAATTCGTGGGCTAGCGCGGGAAAAGAAATGGGCCGGCCCAGTGACACTCCGCGACGCGGATGACAACTGACAAGAGGGGTCCACATGTCAGCGGCACAACTCAACGCGAAGCGGTACGCGGCGAAATGGACCGTGCGATTAGAACCTAGATCGACGGTGGTGGTTCATCGTTGGCGACGAACTGGTCGCCGGCGGACGGAACCCTAGCGGCTCGGTGAGGGTGCAATGGGGGCATACCAGGGCTCCAACTAGCATGGTGATGGGGGCGTTCGAACGTGCGGTCAACGGCAGACTCAGGCGTGGTCACGGCGGCTCCTGGGGTGGACGAAATCGACGGGGCACTTCCTCGTCTGCTACGGCGCCTCCAGTGGAAATTCCGGCGAACTAAGGCTCGAGTGGCTCCGGTGAGAGAGGGGAAATGCTCAAGGGAGAGAGGGGAGTGGAATGGTGTGAGGAGATGGTGCTGGGGTGGCCTCCTTATATAGTCTCGACGGTGAGACCGAGAGGTGTGGGTGGAGCTCGTTGGTGATGACGACACAGGGGGCTATCGGCGTGGGTGAGGTAGGCGGACGGAGGGCGGTTCCCTGGCTGTCAGCTACAGCACAATGGCGCGGCTAGGGGCGGTGGCATATGGTCAGGAGCGTCACACGCTCTGGGAGAAAAAGGCGGTGCTCGACACGGCGCTCGGCGACTGTGGGTCATGCGGCGGCGCACGACCGTGTCTAGCAGGGTGCTGGGGTTGAGGCGGAGCGGCGTGCGCGGTCTATGGTCGAGGCGCGGTCTGTTGCGTGCTGGCGGCTATCGCACTCTGGCGCGCTCTTGCGAGCTCGTAGAGAGAAAGGGCGGCGCTGTTGGAGAGTGCTCCAGGGGCTGGGGGTGATCGAGGGACAGTGGGCGATGGTAGGGTTAGGCGGAGCTAGTGGTGGTGCTGGAACGGCGCGGCGCTGTCTGTGGAGCTTTGCCCATGTTCGGCCGACGGTGACCAAAATGTGGCGGCGCTCCACTACTACTGTGGCTAAGGGCTAGGCCGGTGAGGGTCTGGTTGGACTCAGGGGGACAAGGATGATCAATGCAACTCAATTGACTCGACAAGATTTGATCAAAAACAATAATAGTTAGGCTAATTTGATTCTTCTAACAAGGTGTTCGACACAATGGCCGCATGAACAAAATATTTGAATTTTGGGCTGAATTTTGGTGGAGTTGGTGATCACATGCTTGAGCATCTCTGGTTGCCTGGGATTTGAAAATGGAGTTCATTTGAGTGGTTTTTGAATAAGTGTGATCTTGACTTATGAACTACATTCAATTTTCAATTGTCATTTAAAATTAGAGTTTGAAAGTTTTTGGGATGAAACAAAGTGTGCCTTGGTACATCACTACTTGTACTAGCAAGGGGTGCAAAGATCCACATTTGTTTCTATTAAGATTTGAGTTCTAGGAATAGCCAAAGTAGGCATGGTGATTAAAATGGCACAAATGACCATTTGCTTATTTTATTCTTTTTGATTTATTTTTCTTTGGGATTTGTTTGGGAATGATCTAGATGATGTTTAATTCACCCTATAATAATTTTACAATCAATGGATCACTCAAACATGGCAATTCAAAACAACTCCTATTTTAAATGCATACACATGTGCATGCTTAATGATTTTAAGTGGAAAAGTTTTTGTTAACTCTAAATTTGATGATTTGGATCTTAATAACCTTGGATTAGAGTTTTGGGATGTTAAAAACCTTCCCCCCTTAAACAAAATCTCGTCCCGACATTTACGAAAGAAAAACTAGGAACTAAAGAGATCTAGGAACTATGTCCTAATGTAATCTTCTCGCTCCCAAGTGGCTTCTTCTTCAGAATGGTTGCTCCATTGAATCTTGAGAAATTTGATACTCCGGGTCCTGGTGGTTCTGTAAGCTTCTTCCAAGATACGGATGGGCACTTCACGATATGTCAGGTCCTTGTTGATATCAACATCTCGGTGATCGATGTTCTTGAAAACTTCGGTCTTCTCTGACACTTCTAGGAATTTGCGAAGTAACGAGATATGGAACACATTGTGGATGGTTGACATCTCTTCTGGCAGTTCTAGTTGATAGGATACTTCTCCTCAGCGATTCAGAATCTTGAAGGGCCCGATATATCTGGGGGCTAACTTTCCTTTCAGACTAAAGAGTTACGTTCCCTTCAATGGCAAAACCTTGAGATATACGAAATCTTCGACATTGAAAGTTAGGTCTCTCCTTCTCTTATCAGCATAACTCTTCTGCCTGGATTGGGCGGTCTTGAGGTGCTCACAGACTTTGTGAACTTTCTCTTCAGCTTCTCGGAGAATGTCTAGTCCAAAGATCTGACTTTCTCCTACTTGCGACCAATTCAAAGGGGTACGGCACTTTCTTCCATATAGAAACTCAAAGGGTGCCATTTGCAAACTAGCTTGATAACTGTGTTATATGAGAATTCTGCGAAAGGCAGGCAATCTTCCCATTTTGATTCGTACTCCAACACACAAGCTCTCAACATATCTTCTAGGATTTGGTTGACTCTTTCAGTCTGCCCATCAGTTTGCGGGTGATAAGCGGTGCTGAAATTCAACTTGGTTCCTAATCCTTCCTGAACTTTCTGCCAAAATCTCGAGGTAAATTGGGTTCATCGATCTGATACTATGGTCTTGGGGGTTCCATGCAAACTAACAATTCTAGCAATGTACAACTCTGCTAGCTTCGAGCTCCGATAGGTAGTCTTGACAGGTATAAAATGAGCTACCTTGGACAGTCTATCAACGATGACCCAGATTGAGTCATTGCTCCTACTAGAAGTAGGCAATCCGGTGATAAAATCCATTCTGACAGAATCCCATTTCCTTTCCGGAATCTGCAATGGTTGCAATAGTCCTGCGGGTCTCTGATGCTCTGCTTTGACTCTTTGACAGATGTCACACTTGGCGATGTAGCTTTCGATTTCTCTCTTCATCTTGTGCCAAAAAAATTGCTCTTTCAAATCTTGATACATCTTCGTTCCTCTAGGGTGGATAGAATAAAGAGTATCATGAGCTTCCTGTATGATAACTTGCTTTAGCTCTGAATCTGCTGGCACACAGATACGTCCTTTGTACCACAGAACTCCTTCTTCATCTTCAGTGAATCCAGGTACCTTTCATGTACTGATACGACGTTTGATTCCGTCGATACTTTCATTTCCCTTCTGGGCTTCCTTGATTTGGCTAATCAAAGTGGGTTGAAGTTCAATGCTAGCTAAAAATCCTTTGCTAACTAGCTCAGTTCTCAACTGCTCCAACTCCTCATACAAACTTGGTTGCTTCTCCTTGATCATGGTGTTTAGCCTACAAGGCAATCTGCTAAGAGCATCCGCTACCATATTGGCTTTGCCGGGGTCATAGTGAATGTCAAGGTTATAATCCTTGATTAACTCTATCCATCTCCTTTGCCTCATATTCAGCTCCTTTTGAGTGAAAATATACTTCAAGCTCTTGTGATCTGACTAAATCTCACAGCGATTTCCCATAAGATAATGATGCCATGTCTTCAATGCTAAAACTACGGCTGCTAACTCAAGGTCATGGGTCAGATAGTTCTGCTCATGCTGCTTCAGTTGCCGAGACAGATATGCGATGACTTTGCCTTCTTGCATCAATACACATCCGAGACCTATCTTGGATGCATCACAATACACATCAAACGGCTTCTTGATATCTGGCATGAACAATATTGGGGCTGAAATCAATCTCTTCTTCATTTCCTAGAAACTGGCTTCGCATTTGTCAGTCCATTCAAACTTCTTGTCCTTCTTCAACAATTGGGTCATGGGTCTGGCGATGCTCGAGAATCCTTCTATGAACTTGCTATAATATCCCGCTAATCTGAGAAATGCACGGACTTGGGTTGGAGTGGTTGGGGATTCCCATTCTTCGACATCTTTAATCTTGGCGGGATCAACAGAGACTCCTCCGGCGGACACAATATGTCCTAGGAATCCTACTTCTTTCAGCCAAAACTCACATTTGCTGAACTTGGCATATAACTGATGCTCTCTCAGGGTTTCTAGGATGATTCTCAGATGTTGCTCATGCTCTTCTTCTGACTTGGAGTAGATAAGGATATCGTCGATAAACACAACGACAAACTTATCTAGGAAATTCATAAATATCTTATTCATGAGATTCATGAAATAAGTAGGGGCATTGGTTAACCCAAAAGACATAACCGTATACTCGTATAAACCATAACGGGTAGTAAAGGCGGTCTTCGGAATATCCGTTGCACGAATCTTAAGTTGGTGATAACCAGTCCTAAGATCAATCTTTGAGAATACTTGCGCACCAGTCAACTGATCAAACAGATCTTCTATCTTTGGCAGAGGGTACTTGTTTTTGATGGTGACGTCATTCAGCTTTTTGTAATCTGTGCACAAACGGTTGCCTCCATCTTTTTGTCGACGAATAACACTGGTGATCTCCATGGCGATGCGCTTGGTTGAATCAAGCCTGTTGCTAACATAGCATCCAACTGCTTCTTGAACTCTACTAACTCTGAGGGGTTCATGCTATAGCGTCTCTGGGCTATGGGTCCGGTTCCGTGGATTAGTTCGATAATGAACTCAATATCCCTATCCGAGGGCATACCGGGCAATTCATCTGTGAATACGTTGGGGTATTCACAGACTACTCTGACTTGGTCTATGGTGGGTAGGGCTAGACTCTTGTTGCACTTGAATTGATGAGGTATGGTTTCAGATATATACTCTACTATTACTCCAGAGCTACTGGTCATGGTGATGGCTTTCTTAGCACAGTCTATCAGTCCTTTATGCCTTGACATCCAATCCATTCCTAGTACTACTTCCAATCCTTTGGTTGTACTATTAGATTAGCAAAAAAAATCTATACCATGTATTCTGATAGGCACAACTTTGCAATTTTTTCTAGCTTTTGTAGTTGAACCGGGAATTTGGACTATCATGACATGCTTCAAGTTGGTTGGGTGGATCTTACTAGTGCATGAAAATTCTTCGGTGACAAATGAATGCGATGCTCCCGAATCAAACAACACCCTTGCTAAAACTGAGTTGACAGAAAACATACCCAGCACTACGTCTGGCGCTTCTTGGGCTTCTTCGGCGTTCATGTGGAAGAGACGACCGTTGCGGTTGTGAGGGTTCCCTGGGGCAAATCTTCTCCCTGGTTGAACACAACGCTGCTGTTGAGCTTGGGCATTCACATTGGCAGTGGCGGCAGTCTTCTTGGGGCACTCATTGGAATAGTGACCCTTCCCTCCACACTCGAAACAAGTTATCTGGGACTTGTATTTTGCTGTGACAGGCACATCATTGCTTCCAGTTCTGGGTACAGTGTTGTTGTTGTTGTTGCTCTTGGGAGGTGCACGGTTGAAATTGCTGGTGTTGCCGGGGTTGTTGTTGTTTCCTCCGGACTTCACATTGCCTCCGCTATGGTTGGGGTAGCTTGGGCGACGCAATGGGGGTCGGTTGTTTCTTGGTGCATACCCTGCAGACGGGTTGGGACGGTACTTCTAGTGACTACTGGATCTAGCTTGGTGCATCATACGACGCTTGCGGTTGTCGTTTGCCTGGTTAATCTCCCCTTCCATCTGAATGGCAGAGTCGACTAGCTCTTCGAGGTCCTCGAAGCGGATGTTGACGAGTACAGTCTACATCTCATCATGTAGTCTGTTCAGGAATCTCTCCTTCTTCTTTGCCTCCATGTTGATCTCATCAGGTGTGTACCTGGCTAAGGACAAGAATCTGTCGCGGTACTCCACCACAGTCATTCTGCCTTGCTTCAACTCTCTGAATTCATCCCTCATTCTGGTGACTAGTCCCTGTGGCACGTGGGTGCGACTGAACTTGATTTTGAAGGCTTCCCATGTCATCACTTGACCATGGTTCATCAGGTGGATGTTGTTCCACCAGGCTCTTGCATCTCCTACCAAATAGTGGGTGGCAAAGAGAACTTTCTCGTTGTCATCAACTCTGGCTACTTCCAAATTGTTCTCCATCATATGCAACCAGTCATCAGCATCTAATGGGTTCTCCGAAGTGCTAAATATTGGGGGATTTGTATTCTGGAAATTCTTTAGCTTGGATCCTTGATGATCTTGATTTCCATGTCCTTGGTTGTTTTGGGCCATCTGGGCTATCTGTTGCAGTGTTGCTAAGTTGGCCTGGCGCTCTGCCCTGCTTGCTTCACGGTCTGCAACTAACATCTGCATAATTTGCAGCATTGGGTCCTGCGATGAGCTGCTCCCTCCGGGGTTTCCACGATTCATCTGAAGATTGAGATATATAAAGGGGTAAGAGGGAAAGTTCTATGGTTCATGGTTTTGGTTTCAAGGCTAAAACTTTGAGTTTGACTCAGGTTTTGCAACTAACTCCATTTCATTCATTCAAACAAGCACACGATACAAACACACACACACCACAACAAGGAAAATAGATGGTTTTAAGAACCATTCTGCAGGCTACGATACATTGGGACCGATACATCTCATGCTACGACAGTGCTCTAGTGCATCTACTCATCATCGATGAAGTCGGAGTCCTTATCATCGGTGTAGAAGTCCACAACATCCTCCTCCAGAAAGTCATCATCATTGCTGAGGTAATAATCCATATCTCCCTAGATGTCTTCACCCTCCTCTTCTTCCTCCTTTGCTACAAGCTGAGCTTCTTGCTCCTTGACGGTCTTCTCGAGGTCGGCCACCTTCTTGCAAATACAGGTGATGGTGCGATCCTTCTTTTCACGCTGGCGGAGAAGAGACTGACGGTCGTTGACAAGCAGTGAGAAAGTCTGGGCCTTCTGGTCGACAATGGCACGATTGTGGTTGGCGAACTCCCGAGCATTGTCCAATTCCTTCTAGCGATCATACAGTAGGAAGTCAAGGTTCTCCACTTGACGCTTCAACTCCGGGTGACTTGGCATCTCCATTGGCATTCCCATTAAGTCACGCCTGGCATAGTGTGCAAAGCGGGTTCCTTGGATTTGGTTGACACTGAGGTCACATAGACGTGCGAGAGCTTCATGCATTGCCCTGGCTAATCCATCTAGCCAGTTGTTCTCTCTTATGGAGAACTGGATTCTCCCGGACGTTTGTGCTTCTATGCTTCCTCGAAGATCAGCAGTGACTAGCCATTCCAAATCTCCCCCTGGGGGTCCAGGAAGTTGAGCTCCAAAAACTCCGGATGTGGGCGTCCCAATAACTCAGACAGTGAATCTAGATCCCTCTTGAAGATTAGTTGGCCTCTGTTGCCCAACTGGTAGAACTTACTGAAATGAGTCTCCATCTACAAGAATTAAGGATGAGGAAGTTAGTGAAGTGATCAAGTGTGTCAAATTTTATATAGTAATGGTAAGAATTAGAGGAACATGAATTTTTGCGAAAGAATGAATTCCCAAGGGTAAGAGAGGAAATAGTTTTTCATAAATACTCACTTTGGTTTTGAAATTAAGTTTTAGTTCAGACGTCCATTCTAACTAGGGTCTCCTATGGTCAGGATGGCTTTGATACCAACTTGTTAACACCCAGATTTTTAATCCCAGATGCCTGTTATGTCATCCATCGCAATGCCAGGATTACCATTTTTGCGAGACATAACAGATTGGATATCACAGTACATCATCCATTACAAACCATAATTAGGTCTTACACGAATAAAGGATCTCATGATCCAGTCTTAATACAATAAGCAGCGGAAATAAATAATAAGCGTAGCGGTGGGGTCCATCTTCAGTGGCACAGGCAAT
Source organism: Avena eriantha (assembly GCA_910589775.1). Taxonomy (NCBI): domain Eukaryota; kingdom Viridiplantae; phylum Streptophyta; class Magnoliopsida; order Poales; family Poaceae; genus Avena; species Avena eriantha. The sequence continues at coordinate 376,158,952 of OU342742.1, read as the reverse complement.
GCTGGCGATGGAAGATAGTCCTAGTTATCATAACCGTCATGCTATCCTTCATCTTGGTAGTCTCCTTCATAGTCTGGCCATAGGAATAGCCAGGGACAAAAGCCATGAGTACTCTTTAAGTACTCGCAAACTATTACTAACAAGTCAGGTAGTGCTAGTAGGATTGCTAACTCTAAGTTTATTTATAAAGTTAAGTTTGAAACCTAAGCTGAGTTCAGAAACAAAGAAAGATAAAATAAAGTTCTAGAATCACTTAAGTTGGGAAGCTAGTGTCATAGTCACAACTTTGTTGTGGTCAAATCAAGGTTCATCATTCATTTCATAAGTCATTTTGAAAACATCTGACAACAAAACAGTATGGCCACTCCAACTATCCATAACCGCGGACGTGACTATTCGAATAGTTTGACACTCTACAGAGGTGGTACACTTTCACCACAAGATTCGATACATCTGTCAGGGATAACCCTGAATCATCATACTTAGTATGCAGATAATCAAACATAACCTTTCCTTTACACACCCTAGTATAAGCACCTCTCCTATGAGTATGGCCTCCCAACCATGACCATCTATCATCTTGGGTACTACATAGGTGGACAACATTGAGAGGTAGCCTCAGCTCAAACCTCTCCCGCGAGGGAACTAATACTAATGCATATAAATTTCCAGCTAAGCCTTACCCAATTCAGGTATTGTGGTTGTACGGTAAAATTAGAATGGTATCGCATCCGAATCCGACCATAGTTTTTGTAAAGGGCTAAGGCTCATGCCTCAACATTTTCATCATCATAAACCATTTGTATTTCTCAACACATGTCAAAACATCTCATTAAAATGACTCATCATTCCAAGGTTTTCACAATTCATTTTCACCAAGTATTCCCATCTAAAGTGACTCGAGTTTTGATTTAGCTCTAAGCCACTAAGTTAAGAGTGTTCGCTATTGTGGGATGCTAATATCAATCTCATGCCATAGAATGACATCTAAAGTTATCTAGATAGGTCAAGTTTTATACTTTTTATGCTACCTTCAAACAAGTAAGGGACTTTGGTAAAGTAAAGAAAGTAAAACTTGTAAATAAAACTTGGGGTAGATACTAGTCAAAGTGGTATAACCAAAATAGGCTTAATGCATCTTGCTTAGGTTATCTAACTTAATTCTAGCTTGCTAACAATAGCTTGCCTTGGGTAGTGCAGTGGTTGAAGTTTTCTTCCTCCTCTTCTTGACAGAACTCCTCCTCGAAAGCTTGGTCGGTACTATCGTCTATAAATACATACGGGATACACAATCACCAAACAATACTTAACTAGTATACTTAGCACACTAAGGCACACATTTGATGATCTATTATCATCACAAGCCTCACAAGGTTTTATTAACTAGCTTCATTCTTTTTATTTAAGAAAAGTAATTTATACTCATTGAAATTAACTAAGATTTAATATTCTCCAATTAAAATATGGGATCATGTGGAGACATGTCATCACCACATATTCTAACATATGGGAATATGATTTAAAGGTTGGATCACATTTTAATAAGTTTAAGTTTAATATTTAATGATTTAAAGTGACTAGAAATGCCTATATAGAATTAATTTGGTACTAGTCCAAAGTCACTGCATGCAAACCTTAATATTATTATATATTCAGATAGGTATGGTGAAATGTGATTTTTGAGAGTTGGAATCAACTCAAAAGCTATTATGGATGATTTTATAAAAATGTTTGAATGTGCAAATGCTTTTGTCTTGTTATTTTTACTTGGAGATATCTTTAACTCTAAATGAATTAAATCCAACTGGCTTGGATAGATCTTTTCAGAGGCTTTCCAACAAAATTGGAATCACTCAATTTGGATTTGTAAATCTTTCTGAATTGATTTTTGAACTAAGGGACAGAATTGGGTCTAAACTAAAATAGAAAAGTCCTAATTTGAATTCGTGGGCTAGCACGGGAAAAGAAATGGGCCGTCCCAGTGACGCTCCGTGGCGTGGAGGACAACTGGCAGGAGGGGTCCACATGTCAGCGGCACAACTCAACGCGAAGCGGTACGGGGCGATGTGGACCGTGTGATTAGAACCTAGATCGACGGTGGTGGTTCATCGTCGACGATGAACTGGTCGCTGGCGGGACGGAACACTAGCGGCTCGGTGAGGGTGCAATGGGGGCATACCAAGGCTCCAGCTAGCGTGGCGATGGGGGTGATCGAACGTGCGGTCGACGGTGGACTCACTGTGGTCGCGGCGGCTGCTGGGCTGGACGAAATCGACGGGGCGCTTCCTCCTCTGTTGTGGCGGCTCCGGTGGAAATTCCGGCGAACTAAGGCTCGAGTGGCTCCGGTGAGAGAGTGGAAATGCTCAGGGGAGAGAGGGGAGTGGAATGGTGTGAAGAGATGGTGCTGGGGTGGCCTCCTTATATAGGCTCGAGGGTGAGACCGAGAGGTGTGGGCAGAGCTCGTTGGTGACGATGGCACAGGGGGTTATCAGCGTGGGTGAGGTAGGTGGATGGTGGGCGGTTCCCTGGCGGTTAGCTACGGCGCAATGGCGCGGCTAGGGGCGGTGGCATATGGTCGGGAGCATCGCGCGCTCTGGGAGATAGAGGCAGTGCTCGACGTGGCGCTCGGCGACTGTGGGTCGTGCGGCGGCACACGGGCGTGTCTGGTGGGGTGCTGGGGTTGAGGCGGGGCAGCGTGCGCGGTCTGCAGTCGAGGCGCGGTCTGTGGCATGCTGGCGGCTATCGCGCTCTGGCGCGCTCTAGCGAGCTCGCAGAGAGAAAGGGCGGCGCTGCTGGAGAGTGGTCCAGGGGTTGTGGGTGATCGAGGGGTGGACAGTGGGCGGTGGTAGGGTTATGCAGAGCTAGTGGTGGTGCTGGAACAACACGGCGCTGTCTGTGGAGCTTTGCCCACGTTCGGCCGGCGGTGACTAAATGTGGCGGCGCTCCACTACTGTTGTGGCTAAGGGGTAGGCCGGTGAGGGTCTAGTTGGACTCAGGGGGACAAGGATGATCAATGCAACTCAATTGGCTCGACAAGATTTGATCAAAAACAGTAATAGTTAGGCTAATTTGATTCTGCTAACAAGGTGTTCGACACAATGGCCGCATGAACAAACTATTTGAATTTTGGGCTGAATTTTGGTGGAGTTGGTGATCACATGCTTGAGCATCTCTGGTTTCTTGGGATTTGAAAATGGAGTTCATTTGAGTGGTTTTTGAATAAGTGTGATCTTGACATATGAACTACATTCAATTTTCAATTGTCATTTAAAATTATAGTTTGAAAGTTTTTGGGATGGAACAAAGTGGGCATTGGTACATCACTACTTGTACTAGCAAGGGGTGCAAAGATCCACATTTGTTTCTATTAGGATTTGAGTTCTAGGAATAGCCAAAGTAGGCATGGTGATTAAAATGGCACAAATGACCATTTGCTTATTTTATTCTTTTTGATTTATTTTTCTTTGGGATTTGTTTGGGAATGATCTAGATGATGTTTAATTCACCCTAGAATCATTTTACAATCAATGGATCACTCAAACATGGCAATTCAAAACAACTCCTATTTTAAATGCATACACATATGAATGCTTAATGATTTTAAGTGGAAAAGTTTTTGTTAACTCTAAATTTGATGATTTGGATCTTAATAACCTTGGATTAGAGATTTGGGATGTTATAGTCACGAACAACATATGGATCCACCAGTGTTCATTGCATGTGTGTTCTTTCCACAAACCACATAAGGATCCACTAGAGTCATTGCATGTGTGTTGTTTTCACAAACAACACATGGATCCACTAGAGTCCTTGCATGTGTGTTCTTTTCACAAACCACATATGGACCCACCAGAGTCATTGCATGTGTGTTCTTTTCCACAAACAAAATATGTATCCACTAGAGTAATTGTATGTGTGTTATTGTCACAAACCACATATGGATTTACCAATGTCATTGCATGTGTGTTCTTTCCACAAACCACACATGGATCAACGAATGTCATTGCATGTGTGTTCTTTTCACAAACCACACATGGATCAACCAATGGCATTGCATGTGTGTTATTTCCACAAACCACGGATGGATCAACCAATGTCATTGCATGTGTGTTCTTTCTACAAACCACATATGGATCCACTAGAGTCATTGCATGTGTGTTCTTTTCACAAACCACACATGTACCCACTAGAGTCATTGCATATGTGTTCTTTCCACAAACCACACATGGATCCACCAATGGCATTGCATGTGTGTTATTGTCACAAACCACATATGGATCAACCAATGGCATTGCATGTGTGTTCCTGTCATGAACCACATATGGATCCACCAGTGTTCATTGCATGTGTGTTCTTTCCACAAACAACATATGAATCCACTAGATTAATTCCATGTGTGTTCTTTTCACAAACCACTTATGGATCCACCAATGTCATTGCATGTGTGTTCTATTCCACAAACCACATGGATCAACCAATTGCATTGCATGTGTGTTCTTTCCACAAACCACACATGGATCCACCAGAGTAATTGCACGTGTGTTATTGTCACAAACCACATATGGATCCTTCTCCATCATTGCATGTGTATTCTTTCCACAAACCACATATAGAACCACTAGAGTCATTGCAGGAGTGTTCTTTTCACAAAGCACATATGTACACACTAGAGTCATTGCATGTGTGTTCTTATACTAAAACCAGCACTAGAGTCATTGCATGTGTGTTCTTTCCACAAACCACACATGGATCCACCAGAGTGATTGCATGTGTGTTCTTTTCACAAACCACACATGGACCCACTAGAGTCATTGCATGTGTGTTCTTTCCACAAACCACACCTGGATCCACCAATGGCATTGCATGTGTGTTATTGTCACAAAACACATATGGATCAACCAATGGCATTGCATGTGTGTTCCTGTCATGAACCACATATAGATCCACCTATGTTCATTGCATGTGTGTTCTTTCCACAAATCACATATGTATCCACTAGAGTAATTCCATGTGTGTTCTTTTCACAAACCACTTATGGATCCACCAATGTAATTGCATGTGTGTTCTTTTCCACAAACCACATGGATGAACCACTGGCATTGCATGTGTGTTCCTGCCATGAACCACACACGGATCAACTAATGTCACTACATGTGTGTTCTTTTCACAAACAACACATGGATCCACCAGAGTCATTGCATGTGTGTTGTTTTCACAAACCACACATGGATCAACCAATGGCATTGCATGTGTGTTCTTTTCTGCAAACCACATGGATCAACCACTGGCAGTGCATGTGTGTTCTTTTCACAAACCACACACGGATCAACCAATGTCACTACATGTGTGTTCTTTTCACAAACCACACATGGATCCACCAGAGTCATTGCATGTGTGTTGTTTTCACAAACCACACATGGATCAACCAATGGCATTGCATGTGTGTTCTTTTCACAAACCACACATGGATACACCAGAGTCATTGCATGTGTGTTCTTTCCACAAACCACATATGGATCAACCTGTGTCAGTACATGTGTGTTCTTTCCACAAACCACATATGGATCAACCACTGTCATTGATGTGTGTTCTTTCCACAAACCACATATGGATCCACTAGTCATTGCATGCGTTGTGGCTCCCCGCCAAAACCACTACTAGAAAATCGCGTTGTTTTTGTGCATTGCATCATCATTACCGCATGCTCATGTCATCAAGCCACCTTGCATTTGAGCATCGTCATGTCATCTTGCATTTGTTTGCATAAAACTATTTTCGAAAAGTCTGCTTTTGTTTTCGAAACGCCTCGTCTTTATTTTAAATCAAAACCCAGGTCTTCGGATTATTTTGTTTCGTCTCGCAACGGTTTTCAAAAGCCCCGTTTTACATAATAAAATATTTCTTTTATTTTTAGGAGGCAGCCCGCCAGGCCCGAAAGCCTGGCCGGCCACCTCCAAACCCTAAATCTAGTCCCACCCAAACCCTACCTACCCCACATCCCTTCAACCAGCCGCCAGCCCCTGGCTAACCAGACCCGACCCGCCCCACCTAACCCTATTTCCCACACACACACGCGACACACACATCGCACGTACAGCTCCCACCGCCTGCCACGCGTGCCCCTGGGCCCCACCATCCAGCGCTCCCCACCCGCGCTCGACCCATCCCCGACTTCCATCGCCAGGCACCAGCCCGAGCCACGTCTTCTCCCCGATGCCCCGCCTCTTCCTCCCCTAGGACGCTGCCGCCGGTCTGCTCTCCTTCCCCAAGCGGCGCCGTCCCCCGGCCCGGCGCCTCCTCGCCGCCTTCTCCCCACCTCTGCTCTGCCCCGCCTGGGCTTGCCGCCACCAGATCCTTCCCCGCCGTGTCGCGGCCTCGGCCGCATCTCCGTCGCCGTCCTCGGCCGCGTCCGCCTCTCCCCCGCGCCGCACCCGTCCTCCTCACCACCGCGGCCCCTTCTCCTCTGGAGCCGACGTCGCCGCCGACCGCGACCTCTCCGCCCCTGCTCGCCCTCCCTCCCGCCTCCCCCCGGCCTCGCCTACCCCGCCTCCCTCGCGTCCTCTCCCTGCGTCGGCCGCGTCTTCCCCGACCTCTGCGACCTCCACTCCGACCGCCGCCGCGTGCCACCGCTTCCTCGCCGGAGCCATGGGGCCCACCCTGATGTCCTCCGCGCTCCCTGCCACCTTTTTCCCTGCACCCGGTTGCCTCTCCGCCAGGCCAGCGCCACCGTCGTGCAGGCCCCCAACCTCGAGCCCCTGCTCGGGCAGGCCCCGCGTCTCCGGCGCGCCCTTCCCCAAGCCACCGTCGCCGCCCTCCCGCCGTGGTTGGCCCTCGCCATCCCCACCCCGTATGCCCTGACTTGGTCCCGCAGAGGCCACGTGGACGCCGCCCATGGCCCTCTAATCCCAGCGCGTCGCGCTGTGTTTTTTTTCTGTTAGTGTTTACCAAAGTGAAGATTGCTTCTGAAGATTTACTGCTGCAGAGATGTGGTGATGTTGGGTATGTGGTACTGTGTCTTCTGCGAGATTCGAGCGTGTAGTGAAGGATTCCTTTAGGGAAGCGTCATGGAGTGTCACTGTAGTTGTGGTGATGCTTGTGCTATGGAGGTGTTGCCTCGGTGGACATGCCTTGGTACTACGGCAGCTCAGAGTCCAACGCCAAGTTTGGGGGTGACAAGATCGTCTTGTCGATAAGACCAATCCGTTGCCACATCCCAAGATCTACTTACCACATTCCAACACCGTCGACACGGATCCGAAGACCGAATCCGAGGACCACAGATGCGACAAGTACTTCTTCCCAGAGCCGATACCCGAGATCCCGGACGCTAAGGTCGCCAGCGCGGAATGCCAAGTTCTTCATCCCGAACGCCAAGACCGACCCGATATGCGGACCCGACAAGATCGTCCCCAACCCGCCAAGTTCGCCTAACCGGACACCGTGCGACAAGATCTACTTCCCGGATCCGAAGACTCCAGTACCCGATCCACTCAAGTTCGCCATCGACGACAAGATCGACACCGACCAGGGCGAATCCGATGCGCCCCCGACGCCAGACCAAGTCCTTCTTCCCGGATACGCCAAGATCTACTCCGTTGTCCGAGAACGTTCCTGCCGAGACCGATCCCCGTCGAACCCCGAACCCCCCGGAACCCAAGACCTTCAACCCCAGATGTGTGAACCTTTTCCCGATCCCTATTTTATAAATGCTATATATAAAACTTGTTGCATATTAAATTGTTCATCTCGCATGCATATCATAATCATGCCGGATCTTCTGCCGTAGTATTAAATATTGCATCCGGTGTTTCTTCTAGTGTTTGCTTCTTCGCGGATTAGACCGATGAGTGGATGCGAGTATCAACAAGTTCTTCGGATATGAACCTTCGGCATTGTTTCCCAGGCGAGCATCTCTCCCCTTCTACCTATTTTGCATTTATAGTCTTTATTTCCCTCATGTTGATCTATTGCTATCTGTGTCGCGATGCTTTAGCTTCCGTGCACCAGTTATATCTCGTGCAGCCTCTATATTACCATGGACACCTCCTAATACCTGTTGTTTGGTAGATAGCTGGCCTTGCGAGTCGTAGTTGCTTGCTCAGGTGCGATCTCGTGTTGTCGAGTACCATAGTTGTTGGAATGGTGGAGATGTTTATTGGTGGAGATGTTTATTGGTGGAGATGATCACTACTTTAAATACAACTATTAAAATGCTAGATATAACTAATGCAGAGGCATCGGTGGGCAATAGATGTTATTTGGTTCTTCCACGCTCACTTGTGTCCCGTAGGACCCCGAGTACTTGATACCTGTTCCTTGATTTTTCGCACTATCCACATCCGGGAGGCCTTATGGACCCCCCTGAGCCAGAGCTTGATTCATTTCTATTTCTTGGGGCCACAAAGTAGTTTGGGGCTTTATTACTATCTTGTACCTATGCCATGCATTACTGTTTTACTTACGATTGTGCATGGAGCACCTGTACTGTTTAGGGTCGTGACACGTTTTCGCTGTATCGACAAGCCCATTCACATTTTCGGGTTCCCAGTCGTTTACAACCGTCCACACAAACCCTGGGTCCGTTCCGGAGCCGGCCAACTTCGTTGCGGGTAGCTTAGTGGGGTGGCCCCCTGAAATATTTCTAAATCCTGTGATCGCTTTGTCGTGAATGCCTCGTTGGGTTTTGAGTTGGTTTTTCCGAGGTTGATCGAGTGTGTGTTGCTATTTGTGCACCCCTGCAGGGTAAAACTTTCTGAAAGCCGTGTCCGTGGTTATGGACGACTTGGAGCACAGTATCTCGATCATAGACAAGCATAACTAAAGTAGTGCTATAAATTTGACTTAATATGTGACTAGTAATCAGCTCAAGTATAACAGAATGGATATTAAAAATGCCAACAACTGGTGGATCTGGATTGTTGTGTGACATACTATACCTGCCTAGTAAGTATTGCAACTCCAATGGAATGTGATAAAAGTGCCGACAATTGTTGGGTTTTGGGATTCCTCAGGACAATTATATCTGACTAGTAATGTTCCTAATACAACGAAGTGGTTAATTAAAACTGCCCACTATTTATGCTTCAGGATGACTCATGCTATACATCTGACTAGTAAATGCTGCAACTATAACGGAAAGAGTAAAGCTGCCAACTGTGTGAGTTCCTTGGTCTGACTTCCTCGTTTGGTCTCGAGGGGGAAAATACCAGGATGGGTTTGTTTGGTGTTAGCTCCAGGTTGGATCCGAATAGGTCTTTCTTATCCCTCTCTGATAACCGCCAGTTGTATTGAGTCTCTATAGGTTGTTTAGTGCCGCTGCGCTGCCGCTTCAGCCCACCATACCTATGTAGGCGAGAGCCGCCAAATTCTAGCCTCGCCGTGTACTGGC